>JAFEUB010000355.1:322500-337500 GCA_024529925.1 Ophthalmolycus amberensis
AAAAGTTAAAGTCCCCCTGGACCTATGGTAGTCTGTGTCAGTACCAGGACCCCGAAAAAAAAAAGTTAAAGTTGGAAAACACTTAGAAAAAAAACCAGAAAGTTGATTTCATCCAGGCTCTGTCTGTGGTGAATGAGTCCGGCTTTGGGTCTCTGGCGCGGGCCAGAGATGGTGCATGACTCCCCCTGGATCTCTGGTAGTCTGGGTCAGTACCAGGACCACGAAAAAAAAAAGTTAAAGTCGGAAAACACTTAGAAAAAAAACCAGAAAGTTGATTTCATCCAGGCTCTGTCTGTGGTGAATGAGTCCGGTCCTGAGGCTCTGGCGCGGGCCAGAGATGGTGCGTGACTCCCCCTGGATCTCTGGTAGTCTGGGTCAGTACCAGGACCACGAAAAAAAAAAGTTAAAGTCCCCCTGGAGCTCTGGTAGTCTGTGTCAGTACCAGGACCACGAAAAAAAAAAGTTAAAGTCCCCCTGGACCTATGGTAGTCTGTGTCAGTACCAGGACCCCGAAAAAAAAAGTTAAAGTTGGAAAACACTTAGAAAAAAAACCAGAAAGTTGATTTCATCCAGGGTCTGTCTGTGGTGAATGAGTCCGGTCTTGAGGCTCTGGCACGGGCCAGAGATGGTGCGTGACTCCCCCTGGATCTCTGGTAGTCTGGGTCAGTACCAGGACCACGAAAAAAAAAAGTTAAAGTCCCCCTGGAGCTCTGGTAGTCTGTGTCAGTACCAGGACCACGAAAAAAAAAAGTTAAAGTCCCCCTGGACCTATGGTAGTCTGTGTCAGTACCAGGACCCCGAAAAAAAAAAGTTAAAGTTGGAAAACACTTAGAAAAAAAACCAGAAAGTTGATTTCATCCAGGGTCTGTCTGTGGTGAATGAGTCCGGTCTTGAGGCTCTGGCGCGGGCCAGAGATGGTGCGTGACTCCCCCTGGATCTCTGGTAGTCTGGGTCAGTACCAGGACCACGAAAAAAAAAAGTTAAAGTCCCCCTGGACCTATGGTAGTCTGTGTCAGTACCAGGACCCTGAAAAAAAAAAGTTAAAGTCCCCCTGGACCTCTGGTAGTCTGTGTCAGTACCAGGACCCCGAAAAAAAAAAGTTAAAGTTGGAAAACACTTAGAAAAAAAACCAGAAAGTTGATTTCATCCAGGCTCTGTCTGTGGTGAATGAGTCCGGTCCTGAGGCTCTGGCGCGGGCCAGAGATGGTGCGTGACTCCCCCTGGATCTCTGGTAGTCTGGGTCAGTACCAGGACCACGAAAAAAAAAAGTTAAAGTCCCCCTGGAGCTCTGGTAGTCTGTGTCAGTACCAGGACCCCGAAAAAAAAAAGTTAAAGTTGGAAAACACTTAGAAAAAAAACCAGAAAGTTGATTTCATCCAGGGTCTGTCTGTGGTGAATGAGTCCGGTCTTGAGGCTCTGGCACGGGCCAGAGATGGTGCGTGACTCCCCCTGGATCTCTGGTAGTCTGGGTCAGTACCAGGACCACGAAAAAAAAAAGTTAAAGTCCCCCTGGACCTATGGTAGTCTGTGTCAGTACCAGGACCCTGAAAAAAAAAAGTTAAAGTCCCCCTGGACCTCTGGTAGTCTGTGTCAGTACCAGGACCCCGAAAAAAAAAGTTAAAGTTGGAAAACACTTAGAAAAAAAACCAGAAAGTTGATTTCATCCAGGCTCTGTCTGTGGTGAATGAGTCCGATTCTAAGGCTCCTTCGGCGGATGAGTTTGCAGCAAACAACCGCTGTCTCCACCCTGGAGCTCGGTCGCCCTCCTGTGGACATATATGTGTATTGCAGGACCAAACAATACTTAGAAAAAAAACCAGAAAGTTGATTTCATCCAGGCTCTGTCTGTGGTGAATGAGTCCGGCTTTGGGTCTCTGGCGCGGGCCAGAGATGGTGCATGACTCCCCCTGGATCTCTGGTAGTCTGTGTCAGTACCAGGACCCCGAAAAAAAAAAGTTAAAGTCGGAAAACACTTAGAAAAAAAACCAGAAAGTTGATTTCATCCAGGGTCTGTCTGTGGTGAATGAGTCCGGTTTTGGGGCTCTGGCTCGGGCCAGAGATGGTGCGTGACTCCCCCTGGATCTCTGGTAGTCTGGGTCAGTACCAGGACCACGAAAAAAAAAAGTTAAAGTCCCCCTGGAGCTCTGGTAGTCTGGGTCAGTACCAGGACCCCGAAAAAAAAAAGTTAAAGTCCCCCTGGATGTCTGGTAGTCTGGGACAGTACCAGGACCACGAAAAAAAAAAGTTAAAGTCCGAAAACACTTAGAAATAGATTGGAAAACTTGATTTCATCCAGGCTCTGTCTGTGGTGAATGAGGCCGGTGTTGAGGCTCTGGCGCGGGCCAGAGATGGTGCGTGACTCCCCCTGGATCTCTGGTAGTCTGGGACAGTACCAGGACCCCGAAAAAAAAAAGTTAAAGTTGGAAAACACTTAGAAAAAAAACGAGAACGTTGATTTCATCCAGGGTCTGTCTGTGGAGAATGAGTCCGGTTTTGGGGCTCTGGCTTGGGCCAGAGATGGTGCGTGACTCCCCCTGGATCTCTGGTAGTCTGGGTCAGTACCAGGACCACGAAAAAAAAAAGTTAAAGTCCCCCTGGAGCTCTGGTAGTCTGTGTCAGTACCAGGACCACGAAAAAAAAAAGTTAAAGTCCCCCTGGACCTATGGTAGTCTGTGTCAGTACCAGGACCCCAAAAAAAAAAAGTTAAAGTTGGAAAACACTTAGAAAAAAAACCAGAAAGTTGATTTCATCCAGGGTCTGTCTGTGGTGAATGAGTCCGGTCTTGAGGCTCTGGCGCGGGCCAGAGATGGTGCGTGACTCCCCCTGGATCTCTGGTAGTCTGGGTCAGTACCAGGACCCCGAAAAAAAAAAGTTAATGTCGGAAAACACTTAGAAAAAAAACCAGAAAGTTGATTTCATCCAGGGTCTGTCTGTGGTGAATGAGTCCGGTTTTGGGGCTCTGGCTCGGGCCAGAGATGGTGCGTGACTCCCCCTGGATCTCTGGTAGTCTGGGTCAGTACCAGGACCACGAAAAAAAAAAGTTAAAGTCCCCCTGGACCTATGGTAGTCTGTGTCAGTACCAGGACCCTGAAAAAAAAAAGTTAAAGTCCCCCTGGACCTCTGGTAGTCTGTGTCAGTACCAGGACCCCGAAAAAAAAAAGTTAAAGTTGGAAAACACTTAGAAAAAAAACCAGAAAGTTGATTTCATCCAGGCTCTGTCTGTGGTGAATGAGTCCGATTCTAAGGCTCCTTCGGCGGATGAGTTTGCAGCAAACAACCGCTGTCTCCACCCTGGAGCTCGGTCGCCCTCCTGTGGACATATATGTGTATTGCAGGACCAAACAATACTTAGAAAAAAACCCAGAAAGTTGATTTCATCCAGGCTCTGTCTGTGGTGAATGAGTCCGGTTTTGGGTCTCTGGCGCGGGCCAGAGATGGTGCATGACTCCCCCTGGATCTCTGGTAGTCTGTGTCAGTACCAGGACCCCGAAAAAAAAAAGTTAAAGTCGGAAAACACTTAGAAAAAAAACCAGAAAGTTGATTTCATCCAGGGTCTGTCTGTGGTGAATGAGTCCGGTCTTGAGGCTCTGGCGCGGGCCAGAGATGGTGCGTGACTCCCCCTGGATCTCTGGTAGTCTGGGTCAGTACCAGGACCACGAAAAAAAAAAGTTAAAGTCCCCCTGGACCTATGGTAGTCTGTGTCAGTACCAGGACCCTGAAAAAAAAAAGTTAAAGTCCCCCTGGACCTCTGGTAGTCTGGGTCAGTACCAGGACCCCGAAAAAAAAAAGTTAAAGTCGGAAAACACTTAGAAATAGATTGGAAAACTTGATTTCATCCAGGCTCTGTCTGTGGTGAATGAGGCCGGTGTTGAGGCTCTGGCGCGGGCCAGAGATGGTGCGTGACTCCCCCTGGATCTCTGGTAGTCTGGGACAGTACCAGGACCCCGAAAAAAAAAAGTTAAAGTTGGAAAACACTTAGAAAAAAAACCAGAAAGTTGATTTCATCCAGGCTCTGTCTGTGGTGAATGAGTCCGAATTTGAGGCTCTTTCAGCGGATGAGTTTGCAGCAAACAACCGCTGTCTCCACCCTGGAGCTCGCTCGCCCTCCTGTGGACATATATGTGTATTGCAGGACCAAAAAATACTTAGAAAAATAACCAGAGACTTGATTTCATCCAGGGTCTGTCTGTGGTGAATGAGGCCGGTTTTGGTGGTCTGGCTCGGGCCAGAGATGGTGCGTGACTCCCCCTGGATCTCTGGTAGTCTGGGACAGTACCAGGACCCCGAAAAAAAAAAGTTAAAGTTGGAAAACACTTAGAAAAAAAACGAGAACGTTGATTTCATCCAGGGTCTGTCTGTGGTGAATGAGTCCGGTTTTGGGGCTCTGGCTTGGGCCAGAGATGGTGCGTGACTCCCCCTGGATGTCTGGTAGTCTGGGACAGTACCAGGACCCCGAAAAAAAAAAGTTAAAGTCCCCCTGGATGTCTGGTAGTCTGGGACAGTACCAGGACCACGAAAAAAAAAGTTAAAGTCCCCCTGGATGTCTGGTAGTCTGGGACAGTACCAGGACCCCGAAAAAAAAAAGTTAAAGTCCCCCTGGATGTCTGGTAGTCTGGGACAGTACCAGGACCCCGAAAAAAAAAAGTTAAAGTCCCCCTGGATGTCTGGTAGTCTGGGACAGTACCAGGACCACGAAAAAAAAAGTTAAAGTCCCCCTGGATGTCTGGTAGTCTGGGACAGTACCAGGACCCCGAAAAAAAAAAGTTAAAGTCCCCCTGGATGTCTGGTAGTCTGGGACAGTACCAGGACCCCGAAAAAAAAAAGTTAAAGTCCCCCTGGATGTCTGGTAGTCTGGGACAGTACCAGGACCCCGAAAAAAAAAAGTTAAAGTCCCCCTGGATGTCTGGTAGTCTGGGACAGTACCAGGACCACGAAAAAAAAAGTTAAAGTCCCCCTGGATGTCTGGTAGTCTGGGACAGTACCAGGACCACGAAAGCGCTGAAGCTGTCAGCGCTTCGCCACTCCCCCGATTTTGACCATTTACATAGGGGGTAACCAAGGCACCTCGAGCAGCACGAAGCGCTGAAGCTGTCAGCGCTTCGCCACTCCCCCGATTTTGACCATTTACATAGGGGGTAACCAAGGCACCTCGAGCAGCACGAAGCGCTGAAGCTGTCAGCGCTTCGCCACTCCCCCGATTTTGACCATTTACATAGGGGGTCACCAAGGCACCTCGAGCAGCACGAAGCGCTGAAGCTGTCAGCGCTTCGCCACTCCCCCGATTTTGACCATTTACATAGGGGGTAACCAAGGCACCTCGAGCAGCACGAAGCGCTGAAGCTGTCAGCGCTTCGCCACTCCCCCGATTTTGACCATTTACATAGGGGGTCACCAAGGCACCTCGAGCAGCAGCAAGCGCTGACAGGACCAGCGCTTCACGCTATGAAAATGCAGTTGTAATACCAGAACCCCGAAAATGAAAAGTTAAAGTTGGACTCCCAGAACCACGAAAAGAAAAGTTAAAGTTGGAAAATACTTAGAAAAATAACGATATAAAATGAAGTTGTAATACCAGAACCCCGAAACCAAATTTGGACTACCAGAACCATGAAACCAGATTTGGAATACCAGAACCACGAAACTCTGGGGGCGCTGACGGAGGGTTTTAACCCAGGGAGGGGGCTTAAGTTTCGGGGCCCGGGACCTCGTGGTGCACGGGGTTAGAGGGGTATGTTGCGGAGGTGTCTCTGCGGGGTTTTGGTGCATGGTGGGCGGGTGTGGAAGAGTGTTGAGGGGGGGGGGGTGTGTGTGAGGTATTTTCAGCCTGCTTTAGGCCCAGATGTTGGGGGGAGATGCAGGGTGGTGCAGGGTGGTGCAGGCTGGTCCAGGGAGGCGGTCTGGAGGTCCTTTACCCAGGAATGAAGCCTCTTTCCTGGGGTAACACGTTTTTGGTGTTATTACCCCTTTACGACCTGTTTTTCAGCCTGCTTTAAGCCCACATATTGGGGGGATAGGCAGGGTGGTCCAGGGTGGTCCAGGGAGGCGTTGTGGCTGTCCTTTACCCAGGAATGAAGCCTCTTTCCTGGGGTAACACGTTTTTGGTGTTATCACCCCTTTACGACCTGTTTTTCAGCCTGCTTTAAGCCCACATATTGGGGGGATAGGCAGGGTGGTCCAGGGTGGTCCAGGGAGGCGTTGTGGCTGTCCTTTACCCAGGAATGAAGCCTCTTTCCTGGGGTAACACGTTTTTGGTGTTATCACCCCTTTACGACCTGTTTTTCAGCCTGCTTTAAGCCCACATATTGGGGGGATAGGCAGGGTGGTCCAGGGTGGTCCAGGGAGGCGTTGTGGCTGTCCTTTACCCAGGAATGAAGCCTCTTTCCTGGGGTAACACGTTTTTGGTGTTATCACCCCTTTACGACCTGTTTTTCAGCCTGCTTTAAGCCCACATATTGGGGGGATAGGCAGGGTGGTCCAGGGTGGTCCAGGGAGGCGTTGTGGCTGTCCTTTACCCAGGAATGAAGCCTCTTTCCTGGGGTAACACGTTTTTGGTGTTATCACCCCTTTACGACCTGTTTTTCAGCCTGCTTTAAGCCCACATCTTGGGGGGAGATGCAGGAGGGTGCAGGCTGGTCCAGGGAGGCGGTCTGGAGGTCCTTTACCCAGGAATGAAGCCTCTTTCCTGGGGTAACACGTTTTTGGTGTTATTACCCCTTTATTACCTGATTTTCAGCCTGCTTTAAGCCCACATATTGGGGTGAGAAGCAGGGTGGTCCAGGGTGGTCCAGGGAGGCGTTGTGGATGTCCTTTACCCAGGAATGAAGCCTCTTTCGTGGGGTAACATGCACTTGAAGTGGATGTAATGAGATGCAAATGATATGTGTATTTGTTACTTTAGCCTCTGTGGAGGTATTTCTCTGGGTTTTTCTTACTTTTCCTGGCTGCTTTAAGTGCATACACTGCGGGTAGGTGCAGGGTGGTCCAGGCTGGTCCAGGGAGGTGTTCTGGAGGTAATTTACCCAGGAATGAAGCCTCTTTCATGGGGTACCATGTTCTGGGTGTCATTACCTGTTTTTCAGCCTGCTTTAAGCCCACATCTTGGGGGGAGATGAGCTGCAGGAGGGTGCAGGCTGGTCCAGGGAGGTGTTCTGGAGGTAATTTACCCAGGAATGAAGCCTCTTTCATGGGGTACCATGTTCTGGGTGTCATTACCTGTTTTTCAGCCTGTTTTAAGCCCACATCTTGTGGGGAGATGAGCTGCAGGAGGGTGCAGAGTGTTCCAGGGAGGCATGCTGGAGGTAATTTACCCAGGAATGAAGCCTCTTTCCTGGGGTAACATGTTCTGGGTGTTACTACCTGTTTTTCAGCCTGCTTTAAGCCCACATCTTGTGGGGAGATGAGCTGCAGGAGGGTGCAGAGTGTTCCAGGGAGGCATGCTGGAGGTAATTTACCCAGGAATGAAGCCTCTTTCCTGGGGTAACATGTTCTGGGTGTTACTACCTGTTTTTCAGCCTGCTTTAAGCCCACATCTTGTGGGGAGATGAGCTGCAGGAGGGTGCAGAGTGTTCCAGGGAGGCATGCTGGAGGTAATTTACCCAGGAATGAAGCCTCTTCCGTGGGGTACCATGTTCTGGATGTTATTACCTGTTTTTCAGCCTGCTTTAAGCCCACATCTTGGGGGGAGATGAGCTGCAGGAGGGTGCAGAGTGTTCCAGGGAGGCATGCTGGAGGTAATTTACCCAGGAATGAAGCCTCTTCCGTGGGGTACCATGTTCTGGATGTTATTACCTGTTTTTCAGCCTGCTTTAAGCCCACATCTTGTGGGGAGATGAGCTGCAGGAGGGTGCAGAGTGTTCCAGGGAGGCATGCTGGAGGTAATTTACCCAGGAATGAAGCCTCTTCCGTGGGGTAACATGTTCTGGGTGTTATTACCTGTTTTTCAGCCTGTTTTAAGCCCACATCTTGGGGGGAGATGAGCTGCAGGAGGGTGCAGGCTGGTCCAGGCAGGCGTTCTGGAGGTAATTTACCCAGGAATGAAGCCTCTTTCCTGGGGTAACATGTTCTGGGTGTTACTACCTCAATATCACTTGCTTTTCAGCCTGTTTTAAGCCCACATCTTGGGGGGAGATGAGCTGCAGGAGGGTGCAGGCTGGTCCAGGGAGGCGGTCTGGAGGTCCTTTACCCAGGAATGAAGCCTCTTTCCTGGGGTCACATGTTCTGGGTGTTACTACCTGTTTTTCAGCCTGCTTTAAGCCCACATCTTGGGGGGAGATGAGCTGCAGGAGGGTGCAGAGTGTTCCAGGGAGGCATGCTGGAGGTAATTTACCCAGGAATGAAGCCTCTTCCGTGGGGTACCATGTTCTGGGTGTCATTACCTGTTTTTCAGCCTGTTTTAAGCCCACATCTTGGGGGGAGATGAGCTGCAGGAGGGTGCAGGCTGGTCCAGGGAGGCATGCTGGAGGTAATTTACCCAGGAATGAAGCCTCTTCCGTGGGGTAACATGTTCTGGGTGTTATTACCTGTTTTTCAGCCTGTTTTAAGCCCACATCTTGGGGGGAGATGAGCTGCAGGAGGGTGCAGAGTGTTCCAGGGAGGCGGTCTGGAGGTAATTTACCCAGGAATGAAGCCTCTTTCCTGGGGTAACATGTTCTGGGTGTTATTACCTGTTTTTCAGCCTGCTTTAAGCCCACATATTGTGGGGAGATGCAGGGTGGTCCAGGGTGCTCCAGGGAGGCGGTCTGGAGGTAATTTACCCAGGAATGAAGCCTCTTTCCTGGGGTAACACGTTTTTGGTGTTATTACCCCTTTACGACCTGTTTTTCAGCCTGCTTTAAGCCCACATCTTGGGGGGAGATGAGCTGCAGGAGGGTGCAGAGTGTTCCAGGGAGGCATGCTGGAGGTAATTTACCCAGGAATGAAGCCTCTTCCGTGGGGTACCATGTTCTGGGTGTCATTACCTGTTTTTCAGCCTGTTTTAAGCCCACATCTTGGGGGGAGATGAGCTGCAGGAGGGTGCAGGCTGGTCCAGGGAGGCATGCTGGAGGTAATTTACCCAGGAATGAAGCCTCTTCCGTGGGGTACCATGTTCTGGATGTTATTACCTGTTTTTCAGCCTGCTTTAAGCCCACATATTGTGGGGAGATGCAGGGTGGTTCAGGGTGCTCCAGGGAGGCGGTCTGGAGGTAATTTACCCAGGAATGAAGCCTCTTTCCTGGGGTAACATGTTCTGGGTGTTATTACCTGTTTTTCAGCCTGCTTTAAGCCCACATCTTGTGGGGAGATGCAGGGTGGTCCAGGGTGCTCCAGGGAGGCGGTCTGGAGGTAATTTACCCAGGAATGAAGCCTCTTTCCTGGGGTAACATGTTCTGGGTGGTATTACCCCTTTTTACCTGCTTTTCAGCTGCTTTAAGTGCATACACTGAGGGTAGGTGCAGGGAGGTGTTGTGCAGGTACTTTGCCCAGGAAAGGTGCCCCTTGTCTGGGTAACATGTACTAACCCTATGGCTTACGGCCATACCTCTCTGATGCGCCCGATCTCGTCTGATCTCGGAAGCTAAGCACAGCCGGGCCTGGTTAGTACTTGAATGGGAGACTGCCTGGGAATACCAGGTGCTGTAAGTTTTGGCTTACAGGCAGCGATGCTTCATGGAAGTGTCTCATCCGCTCCAAGGAGACTGTAAATCGGATTGACATTGGCCTGTTGACGCCGGGATAGAGTCCCAGAAAAATGAAGTTAAAGTTGCAAAATACTTAGAAAAATAACACCAGAGACTTGAGTTCATCCAGGCTCTGTCTGTGGTGTGAATCAGGCCGCTTTGGGGGCTCTGGCTCGGGCCAGAGACTCCCCCTGGATCTCTGGTAGTCTGTGGCAGTACCAGGACCAGGAAAAACAAAGTTAAAGTTGGAAAACACTTAGAAAAATAACGCTATGCAAATCCAGTTGCACTCCCAGAACCACGAATCGAGGGTGCACACGCGGACTTTGACCCCGTCCAACTTCGGCTGTGGGTGTCTGTTTATTTGTCTGGTAATTTCTATGGTTAGCCCAGGTCGAGGCCGACAGATGGAGGGGCTTGTCCCGTCTGTGCGTTCTATTTCCGGGGAGATGTGGCCCCCGGAAAACCCCTCCAAACCCGGAAATGCAGGCCCTTGGACTCCCAGATCCGGGAAAGTTAAGTTGTAAAATACGGATGAAATAACCATCCAAAAATGAAGTTGTACCACCAGAACCACCATGAAGATGTGGACTACCAGAAGCACCGAAAGAAGTAAGTGAAAGTTGTAAAATACTTCGAAAAATAGCGCTATGAAAATATCGACAACCACGAGCCTCAAACGGCAGAGTATCGAGGGTGCACACGCCGACTTTGAAGGCGTCTAACTTCGGCTGTGGGGCTCGCTTTATTTGTCTGACAATTTATCCAGTGAGAGCACGTCAAGGCTGACAATTCGGCGTGGTGGTCCCGTCTGTGCGTTATTTTTCCGGGGAGATGTGGCCCCGTAAAACCCCGACATCCCGGCCCTTTGCCGACCTCGTGAGGCCGAACGCAGGCTCGCATCTCCGATCAACCTGGACGTGCGTGTAGAGGGCGATGAGACCTACAATTCGGCGTGACGGGCGAGGCTGTGCGTGCTTGTTTCGCGGAGATAGCGCGTGTGGGAATACCAGATCCCCAAAAAAAAAAAGTCAGAGTGTCGCCACGGAGGGGCTTCCTGCGCTTCGCCACTCCCCCGATTTTGGCCATTTACATAGGGGGTCACCAAGCCACCTCGAGCAGCAGCTAGCGCTGAAGCTGTCAGCGCTTCGCCACTCCCCCGATTTTGACCATTTACATAGGTGGTCACCAAGCCACCTCGAGCAGCAGCTAGCGCTGAAGCTGTCAGCGCTTCGCCACTCCCCCGATTTTGACCATTTACATAGGTGGTCACCAAGCCACCTCGAGCAGCAGCTAGCGCTGAAGCTGTCAGCGCTTCGCCACTCCCCCGATTTTTACCATTTACATAGGTGGTCACCAAGCCACCTCGAGCAGCAGCTAGCGCTGAAGCTGTCAGCGCTTCGCCACTCCCCCGATTTTGACCATTTACATAGGTGGTCACCAAGCCACCTCGAGCAGCAGCTAGCGCTGAAGCTGTCAGCGCTTCGCCACTCCCCCGATTTTGACCATTTACATAGGTGGTCACCAAGCCACCTCGAGCAGCAGCTAGCGCTGAAGCTGTCAGCGCTTCGCCACTCCCCCGATTTTGACCATTTACATAGGGGGTCACCAAGCCACCTCAGAGCACCAAGCGCTGACAGGATCAGGGCTTCACCCAAAAATTGCCCCCCCCTCCCGATTTTGGCCATTTACATAGGGGGTAACCAAGCCACCTTGCGCACGATTACAGAAACCCAGTTTTTAAAAAAATTAGCAAAATCCTATCACCGTGAAAATTCATGGGGGTCTAAGGACGCTATACATGGGTTCAAAAAGTGTCATTTCGGCCTCTTTAAGCTGGAGCTTCGCTTGAGGGCAGCGATGCTTCATGGAAGTCCCGGGTCCGCCTCAAGGAGGCTCTAAATCGGATTGACAAGTGTCATGTTGGCCTCTTCAAGCTGGAGCTTCGCTTGAGGGCAGCGATGCTTCATGGAAGTCCCGGGTCCGCCTCAAGGAGGCTCAAAATCGGATTGACAAGTGTCATGTTGGCCTCTTCAAGCTGGAGCTTCGCTTGAGGGCAGCGTTGCTTCATGGAGGTCCCTCATCCGTTCCAGGGGTGCTCAAAATCGGATTGACAGGTGTCATTTTGGGCTGTTTAAGCTGGAGCTTTGCTTGAGGGCAGCGACACTTCATGGAGGTCCCTCATCCGCTCCAGGGGTGCTCAAAATCGGATTGACATGTGTCATTTTGGGCTGTTTAAGCTGGAGCTTTGCTTGATGGCAGCGACACTTCATGGAGGTCCCTCATCCGCTCCAGGGGTGCTCAAAATCGGATTGACAGGTGTCATTTTGGGCTGTTTAAGCTGGAGCTTTGCTTGAGGGCAGCGACACTTCATGGAGGTCCCTCATCCGTTCCAGGGGTGCTCAAAATCGGATTGACAGGTGCCATTTTGGCCTGTTTAAGCCGGTTCTTCGCTTGAGGGCAGCGTTGCTTCATGGAGGTCCCTCATCCGCTCCAGGGATGCTCAAAATCGGATTGACAGTTGTCATTTTGGGCTGTTTAAGCTGGAGCTTTGCTTGAGGGCAGCGACACTTCATGGAGGTCCCTCATCCGTTCCAGGGATGCTCAAAATCGGATTGACAGGTGTCATTTTGGGCTGTTTAAGCTGGAGCTTTGCTTGAGGGCAGCGACACTTCATGGAGGTCCCTCATCCGTTCCAGGGGTGCTCAAAATCGGATTGACAGGTGCCATTTTGGCCTGTTTAAGCCGGTTCTTCGCTTGAGGGCAGCGTTGCTTCATGGAGGTCCCTCATCCGCTCCAGGGGTGCTCAAAATCGGATTGACAGGTGCCATTTTGGCCTGTTTAAGCCGGTTCTTCGCTTGAGGGCAGCGTTGCTTCATGGAGGTCCCTCATCCGCTCCAGGGATGCTCAAAATCGGATTGACAGGTGTCATTTTGGGCTGTTTAAGCTGGAGCTTCGCTTGAGGGCAGCGTTGCTTCATGGAGGTCCCTCATCCGCTCCAGGGGTGCTCAAAATCGGATTGACATGTGTCATTTTGGGCTGTTTAAGCTGGAGCTTTGCTTGAGGGCAGCGACACTTCATGGAGGTCCCTCATCCGCTCCAGGGGTGCTCAAAATCGGATTGACATGTGTCATTTTGGGCTGTTTAAGCTGGAGCTTTGCTTGAGGGCAGCGACACTTCATGGAGGTCCCTCATCCGCTCCAGGGGTGCTCAAAATCGGATTGACATGTGTCATTTTGGGCTGTTTAAGCTGGAGCTTTGCTTGAGGGCAGCGACACTTCATGGAGGTCCCTCATCCGTTCCAGGGATGCTCAAAATCGGATTGACAGGTGTCATTTTGGGCTGTTTAAGCTGGAGCTTTGCTTGAGGGCAGCGACACTTCATGGAGGTCCCTCATCCGCTCCAGGGGTGCTCAAAATCGGATTGACAGGTGCCATTTTGGGCTGTTTAAGCTGGTTCTACGCTTGAGGGCAGCGAGACTTCATGGAAGTCCCTCATCCGCTCCAAGGATGCTCAAAATCGGATTGACAGGTGTCATTTTGGCCTCTTTAAGCTGGAGCTTTGCTTGAGGGCAGCGATGCTTCATGGACGTCCCGGGTCCGCCTCAAGGAGGCTCTAAATCGGATTGACAAGTGTCATGTTGGCCTCTTTAAGCTGGAGCTTTGCTTGAGGGCAGCGTTGCTTCATGGAGGTCCCTCATCCGTTCCAGGGATGCTCAAAATCGGATTGACAAGTGTCATGTTGGCCTGTTTAAGCTGGTTCTTCGCTTAAGGGCAGCGTTGCTTCATGGAAGTCCCGGGTCCGCCTCAAGGAGGCTCTAAATCGGATTGACAAGTGTCATGTTGGCCTCTTTAAGCTGGAGCTTTGCTTGAGGGCAGCGACACTTCATGGAGGTCCCTCATCCGTTCCAGGGATGCTCAAAATCGGATTGACAGGTGTCATTTTGGCCTCTTTAAGCTGGAGCTTTGCTTGAGGGCAGCGATGCTTCATGGAGGTCCCGGGTCCGCCTCAAGGAGGCTCTAAATCGGATTGACAAGTGTCATGTTGGCCTCTTTAAGCTGGAGCTTTGCTTGAGGGCAGCGATGCTTCATGGAGGTCCCGGGTCCGCCTCAAGGAGGCTCTAAATCGGATTGACAAGTGTCATGTTGGCCTCTTTAAGCTGGAGCTTTGCTTGAGGGCAGCGAGACTTCATGGAGGTCCCGGGTCCGCCTCAAGGAGGCTCTAAATCGGATTGACAAGTGTCATGTTGGCCTCTTTAAGCTGGAGCTTCGCTTGAGGGCAGCGATGCTTCATGGAGGTCCCGGGTCCGCCTCAAGGAGGCTCTAAATCGGATTGACAAGTGTCATGTTGGCCTCTTTAAGCTGGAGCTTCGCTTGAGGGCAGCGAGACTTCATGGAGGTCCCGGGTCCGCCTCAAGGAGGCTCTAAATCGGATTGACAAGTGTCATGTTGGCCTCTTTAAGCTGGAGCTTCGCTTGAGGGCAGCGAGACTTCATGGAGGTCCCGGGTCCGCCTCAAGGAGGCTCTTAATCGGATTGACAAGTGTCATGTTGGCCTCTTTAAGCTGGAGCTTCGCTTGAGGGCAGCGAGACTTCATGGAGGTCCCGGGTCCGCCTCAAGGAGGCTCTAAATCGGATTGACAAGTGTCATGTTGGCCTCTTTAAGCTGGAGCTTTGCTTGAGGGCAGCGTTGCTTCATGGAGGTCCCGGGTCCGCCTCAAGGAGGCTCTAAATCGGATTGACAAGTGTCATGTTGGCCTCTTTAAGCTGGAGCTTTGCTTGAGGGCAGCGATGCTTCATGGAAGTCCCTCATCCGCTCCAGGGATGCTCAAAATCGGATTGACAGTTGTCATTTTGGGCTGTTTAAGCTGGAGCTTCGCTTAAGGGCAGCGTTGCTTCATGGAGGTCCCTCATCCGCTCCAAGGATGCTCAAAATCGGATTGACAGGTGCCATTTTGGCCTGTTAACGCCTGGATAGTGGGACTACCAAAACCTCGAAAATCCTCTTGTGAAAACAACAGAGTATTGCCACGCAGAAGGTTCAGCGCTTCGCCACTCCCCCGATTTTGGCCATTTACATAGGGGGTCACCAAGGCACCTCCTCGAGCACCAAGCGCTGACAGGACCAGCGCTTCACCCCCCTCTCCCGATTTTGGCCATTTTCATAGGTGGTAACCAAGGCACCTCGAGCAGCACGAAGCGCTGAACCCGTCAGCGCTTCGCCACTCCCCCGATTTTGGCCATTTACATAGGGGGTCACCAAGGGACCTCCTCGATCACCAAGCGCTGACAGGACCAGCGCTTCACCCCCCTCTCCCGATTTTGGCCATTTACATAGGTGGTAAC
>JAFEUB010000357.1:0-2500 GCA_024529925.1 Ophthalmolycus amberensis
TGTATATATATGTATATATATATATATATATATATATATATATATATATATATATATATATATATATATATACATATACATATATATATATATATACATATACATATATGTGTGTATATATATATATGTATACATATATGTATACATATATGTGTATATATATATATATATATATAAGGGGTGTAACGGTTCACAAAACTCACGGTTGGGTTCGGTACGATACAGTGGAGCCACGGTTCGGTACGTTTCGGTACAGTAGAAAACTATAAATGCCAGAGAAATGTACTTGATTTTAAAATATATTTATTCATTACAACTAACATCAAGTTATTCTTTGACTTTGAACAATGATGGAACTATACCTGAGTGACCCATCTTCTGGGGTGTCTTCTTAGCAACACAAGCATAAAAAACAAAAACTGCTCCTTAATGTTCTGTAGTATTGTTACTTACATCTTGCAAAAGAGATTTTTAATCTCAATGGGACTACCTGGTTAAATAAAGGTTTAAAAAAAAAAAATGTTTTAATTTTTTTAAATTTTATTCAAACGTATTGTTCGGTTCGTCATGCGTACTGAACCGTGAGCCTCGTACCGAACGGTTCAATACGAATACGCGTATCGTTACACCCCTATATATATGTATGTGTATATATATATACATACATATATATATATATTGTTGTAAATTGTTTGATTGCATGTTTACTTTTATTGTGAAGAGCAGTGAAAACTGAAGTGATTTTACTGTGAAGAGACAGGAAGTAGCATGATACGAGCTTCTTCACGACAACAATGATGATGATAAGTGAAAACCTGTCTGGTGCATGATCGCGCTCTCTGTTTATTGTAACAGTTGTTAAACTGCAGTTTCAGACAGTAAAAGTTTTTAAAACCAGACGTGTGTTGGTCGTCATTAGAAGCTCCACTTCACAACATTTTGGTGCCGAAACCCGGGAAGTCAAGACTGCGAGACTTTAAACTTAGACGAAGTTGGAAGCTAACACTAAAGCTAACGCTAGCTGGAGAGATGGCCACACAATTTGAACGAATGAAAAAGAAGCGTAAAACAAAACGCACCTCGACAACGAAGCTGTTAACGCACATTGAAGAAGAGGTGAGCGAAGATGTGCCAGACTGTGAGAGACTCCGTGAGCTGTTAACACTATTATCGACGAGAGAAGAAAGTTTATTCGACTTAGACAAAGGCATTGAAGACGGAACGGAGACGGATGTGCTTGAGTCAGAGATTGCAACCGCTCAGGAATACCAGGACCGCATCCTCACATTGAAAACCCGCCAAAAGATCCATTCAGAGGACAGAGGAAGCTGCGGGTGAGCGATGCAAATTCAAGTTCAGTCGGATCGCTTAATAAGCATCCTGTCAAACTGCCTAAGTTGGTGATGGAGAAATAAGCCAGTGGCAAGAATTCTGGTCACAATATGAAACAGCGATCCACGACAACGACACACTGTGTGAAAGGGAAACGTTCACTTACCTGAGATCCTATCTGACCGGAGCTGCTGCAAGATCTGTGGCATGACTAACTATGACGGATGATAATTATGATGCTGCAGTACAACTGCTTCAGAGCAGTTTTGGAAGAAAGGACATTGTAATAAGTGCACAAATGTCCAGACTGCTGAACTTGGCTCCTGTGAAAAGATCATCAGACGTTGTAGCTCTCAGACACCTGTACGATGAATGTGAAATACAGATCCGAAGTCTAGAATCCTGAGGGGTTCACAGCGACACATATGGCCGCCTGCTATGCCCAGTACTGCTGCAGCTCATACCAGAAGATATTGCACTAGACTACACCCGCAAGTCGGACTCCAGTGGGGAATGGAAAGTGCTTGAGATCGTCCAGTTCCTGCAAAATGAAGTCCAAAGCAGAGAGAGAGCTCTTCATCTCACCAGACCAGGTAATGCACAAAGAGACTTTCCACCAAATAACAGATCATTGGGTAAGCCAGACCCCGTTTATGAAAACAAACCTAGAAGATGGAACGTGCCTTCAGCAACGGCTTTGCACACAAAGTAATGTTTGTCAGACCCGTGTGTCCTGTGACGGTGCCGACCATAAACCCGAACACTGTCCAGACAGTTCTGTGGCTGCTCGCAAGGAGAAACTGAGAAAGCTGGGAAGATGCTACGTGTGCCTCGGTCCAAAACACAGCAAAATTCTGCAGAGTCAAAGGTGTTTCGTGTGCCTTGTGCCATCGCAGACATCAGCAGTCAGTTTGTGATCAAAGTGAAGCTAAGCCAGATGCTGACAGTGGTGGTGCAGATGCCGTGGTATCCTCTGTGTCCAGCACAGTGAAACCGAGAGCTGACGTTCAGAACACAGTGTTGCTCCAGACAGCCAAGGCATGGGCAGCAGCCCCAGCGGGGGGTAAATGGTGCGCTGCCTGTTAGATGGAGGTAGCCAGAAAAGCTTCATTTGCGAAGATCTAGTTAAAGCACTAAAACTGCCAGTGGTCAGGCAAGAGACGCTGCA
>JAFEUB010000357.1:7500-47500 GCA_024529925.1 Ophthalmolycus amberensis
TGAGCATTCTGACCAGAGTAAGATGCACCAGACACCATGACAGAGGAGACTGAGACGAGGAAAGACACTGCAGAGCAGTACGTTCAACGTTCAAGTTGTGAAAGTAAAATCCTGATAATCTCTTTGGGTCGCGGCTTGTCATTAAGGAATGACGGTGGATCCCACAGCCAGACCAGCTGAGAACATTATATTTTCCTGAATTTAGGCTTTTGCATTTTCTAAATGCTAGAGCGTTATTCAAACGACTCGTACCGAACGGTTTAATACGAAGACGTACATAGTTACAGCCTTAAAAACCAATAGAAGCTGTGGCGCCACAATGTGGCTATAAGGTGGTATTTCAGCTGCAGGACAGCAGTGAAGGCCCAGGTATAAAATGCACGGCCCGCCACTGCATTAAGGCGGAAAGAAATACCGTGATATACCGTGAAACCGGTAGAGTCTTAAAAAATACCGTGATATGGATTTTTGGTCATACCGCCCAACCCTATATTCACGTATATATTCGTGTATGTATTTCCCGTGTCGGTGAAGACGTCTAACAGGATGTTTACCTGCAGAAGACAGTTTGAGGTCAGCAGCAGCCTCCAGGTAGCCCCGCCCCTCCAGTCTGACCTCCTGAGGAACAAACGCCGGAAACTTCTTCATACGCTCCGACCCCCCCAGAGGAACCTGAACGCAGCACCAAACACACATGTCAGCATGATGTCACAGAGCGTGTGATGTCACTGTGATCACGTGACCTCACCCCCAGCAGCTCGTGTCCCGCATGCTTCTCATAAACACTGTCGGCTTTCTCCACACTGGTGATGTGAACCGGGACCCGACTGGAGGCCACCACCGAAAACCAGCAGGACCGCCCCCCCTGAGTAGACAAACATGTAAACAACATGTTAACCAACACATGTAAACATCAGCTGATAACCAACACATGTAAACAACATGTTAACCAACACATGTAAACAACATCATGTTAACCAACACATGTAAACAACATCATGTTAACCAACACATGTAAACATCATGTTAACCAACACATGTAAACATCATGTTAACCAACACATGTAAACATCATGTTAACCAACACATGTAAACATCATGTTAACCAACACATGTAAACATCATGTTAACCAACACATGTAAACATCATGTTAACCAACACATGTAAACAACATGTTAACCAACACATGTAAACATGTTAACCAACACATGTAAACAACATGTTAACCAACACATGTAAACAACATGTTAACCAACACATGTAAACAACATGTTAACATGTTTGAACAAATCATGAAGTCTGTCCCATGTTTATACAAATTATCAGTTATGTAGAATAAAAGAAATCCACTGTTTCACATGTTGAAATGAATCCTATTACATTAGTACTAATCACCACATTTTGGGAAATCTGGGTCAACTTTCCATTGCGCAATGAAGCCTGCATGCCGGCCTGTAGTCTGTAGTCACCAGCTTTTTTTTGTACCTTTTTCTCCACGAAGAAACGAGTAAAAAGTCTTGTCTATAGCCGAGGGGGGGGGGGGATCCAACCCTCCGAGGCACGCGAGCGTCTTTGGTCGCCTGCGTTCAAACCTCTAGTCTGGGCCTTTTCCATCGTACTGCGTTGCCTCGCCTCTACCCGCCACCCACGAGTTGTTGCCCCGCGGCCTGTTCCGAAGACTGACTGACCTGACGACGGGGTGCGATCGCGGCGGCGCGTCCGGTGCCAACGGGAAGCGCCGCCATTCGGAACCTGAAAACCTAGTGCGGCGGCCTCTTCCTTTTAAAATCTACATGAATGCAAGTGTTTTTGATTCAAAATGAACAGCAACTAACATGTTTAGACGGAGCTCCATGGGGACTAGTGCTATTTTTAGAACATGCCTTGCGGGCGACCAGCTGCCCGCGGGCACCGTGTTGGCTACCGCTGCTCTAGAGGAACTTGTACTTGTACTTATACTTCTTCTCCACTACGTCACACAGTGAATATTGTACTTTTTACATTCATCTGACAGCTTTAATTACGTTACAGATTGAGATAATTGATCAACTAATAAATGATGAAGTATCATAGATTATATAAAGTCAATAAAATGAGCTCCTCCTTTACCAGCTGCTACATTAAAGTCATCAATACATGAATGCATCAATAATTATATTACTATAATATATATTAATCAGAATTATGTCTTCTTCTGAATATTAATAAATGATGACACGTTTTCATAATAAAAAGCAGGAAGCAGAAGAAAACACTCAAACAGAATCAATAATATGAATAATTATTATAGTGACCTGTAGGAAGTCGATCCTGCCCAGAGCTCCCAGGAACAGACTCATACTGGGCTTCAACACAAATGTCCGGGGGACCACAGCCTGAGTGGGAACCACTGACATCACTTCCTGTTCAGTCAACAGGCTGAGGATCTGAGAGACAGACAGATATATACACATGTATATATGTATGTATATATATGTATATATACATATATGTATATACACATATATGTATATATACATATATACATATACATATATACATATACATATACACATATACATATATACAAATATATATACATATATACATATACACATACACATATACATATACACATATACACATATACATATACACATATACACATATACATATACATAAATGTATATATACGTATATATACATAAATGTATATATACGTATATATACATAAATGTATATATACGTATATATACATAAATGTATATATACGTATATATACATAAATGTATATATACATAAATGTATATACGTATATATACATAAATGTATATATACGTATATATACATAAATGTATATATACGTATATATACATAAATGTATATATACGTATATATACATAAATGTATATATACGTATATATACGTATATATACATAAATGTATATATACGTATATATACATAAATGTATATATACGTATATATACATAAATGTATATATACGTATATATACATAAATGTATATATACGTATATATACATAAATGTATATATACGTATATATACATAAATGTATATATACGTATATATACATAAATGTATATATACGTATATATACATAAATGTATATATACGTATATATACATAAATGTATATATACGTATATATACATAAATGTATATATACGTATATATACATAAATGTATATATACGTATATATACATAAATGTATATATACGTATATATACATAAATGTATATATACGTATATATACATAAATGTATATATACGTATATATACATACGTATATATATACGTATATATACACATACGTATATATATACGTATATATACACATACGTATATATACACGTATATATACACATACGTATATATACGTATATATACACATACGTATATATACGTAAATGTATATATACACATACGTATATATACGTAAATGTATATATACATACGTATATATACGTAAATGTATATATACATACGTATATATACGTAAATGTATATATACGTATATATACGTAAATGTATATATACGTATATATACGTAAATGTATATATACGTATATATACGTAAATGTATATATACGTATATATACGTAAATGTATATATACGTATATATACGTAAATGTATATATACGTATATATACGTAAATGTATATATACGTATATATACGTAAATGTATATATACGTATATATACGTAAATGTATATATACGTATATATACGTAAATGTATATATACGTATATATACGTAAATGTATATATACGTATATATACGTAAATGTATATATACGTATATATACGTAAATGTATATATACGTATATATACGTAAATGTATATATACGTATTTATACGTAAATGTGTATATACGTATGTATACGTAAATGTATATATACGTATGTATACGTAAATGTATATATACGTATGTATACGTAAATGTATATATACGTATGTATACGTAAATGTATATATACGTATGTATACGTAAATGTATATATACGTATGTATACGTAAATGTATATATACGTATCTATACGTAAATGTATATATACGTATATATACGTAAATGTATATATACGTATATATACGTAAATGTATATGTACGTATATATACGTAAATGTATATATACGTATATATACGTAAATGTATATATACGTATATATACGTAAATGTATATATACGTATATATACGTAAATGTATATATACGTATATATACGTAAATGTATATATACGTATGTATACGTAAATGTATATATACGTATGTATACGTAAATGTATATATACGTATGTATACGTAAATGTATATATACGTATGTATACGTAAATGTATATATACGTATATATACGTAAATGTATATATAAGTATATACACGTAAATGTATATATACTAGGGGTGTCACGGATCACAAACCTCACGGTTCGGTTCGGATCACGGTTCAGGAGTCACGGTTCGGATCATTTTTCGGATCAACAAAGAAAAGGGGAGGAGACAAATATAAC
The DNA here is from genome assembly GCA_024529925.1 of Ophthalmolycus amberensis. NCBI lineage: Eukaryota > Metazoa > Chordata > Actinopteri > Perciformes > Zoarcidae > Ophthalmolycus > Ophthalmolycus amberensis. The sequence continues at coordinate 12,009 of JAFEUB010000357.1, forward strand.
TTTGCTTTCCATTTATTAATTAAAGAACTTCAAGAACACTTAAAGCAAAGAACTTTGGGCTATAGTCTTACATGAAAACTAAAATATTGAATATGTCCAATTTGAAACAAAATGAAATAAATAAATAAAAATAATACATTCAAGAATACTCAATTCTGATATCCTCGTCCTTTCATCAATATTGAAAGAAAGAAACAGCCAGTGAGCTAGCTTCCACTGTTTACACTGAACTGAACTGCTCAGCAACAACTTGGGTCTATGTTTACTTCCTGTCAGGTTATGCCATTCAAATACATAATGTTTACCATTACTGTGACATTATTTTCAAAAAGATGAGAATATCTCCATTGTCTGGGGAGAGGGTCGACCTTTCTGTGGTGACTGGAATATTATTGGGCCTGTCTAGCTTCACTCTGATACTTCTGTCAGCACCTGCCCCAGGTGTGTGTGTGTGTGACTCTCACAGAGGGGGCGTGTCTACAGCACCGGACTAAGAATCACTCCGCCGTGGTGAAAGCAGTCTCTACAGTCTTTTCCTTCTCATAGAGGTCTGGAACAGCTTCACACTGAAGTGGGTGCGTGAGTGGATTTCGTAGCGTGGCTCAAGCATTTTAACCAGATTTAGAAATCCTTTGTTTTCTACACCGGAGTGTCCCCGTCGCTGACAGACGGGATGCTGTCTCTTCATATGTGTGGACATGCCGATGTTTTGCCGTTGTCGTGTGTCTTTCTCTTTAAATAACGCCTACATACCGTAACGGTTTCGTCCACCACCCTCATCCGTCATTATACGTTACAGGGAAGACAAAATGTTCCCAAACTTGCGACTTAATGACGCCGCGGCTTCTGACGTTCCTCCGCTCGCCATGACTTCACCGTTAAATGCTTCTAAGCTGCTCCGTTCACGTGAACACACTACTGCTTTATATCTGTTCACTGACACTCTGCATTGATATTCGGGGACTTGCTACTTGAAAAGGAACAGCAGCAGTAGAACTTTATTACACACTATGATGATTACGCTGTAAAAAAAAAAAGAATAAAAATACTCGATTGATCCGCGGTTCACAAGTGATCCGAACCGTGAGGGCTGATCCGAACGGATCACGGATCGATCCGTGATCCGTGCCACCACTAATATATACGTATATACACGTAAATGTATATATACGTATATACACGTAAATGTATATATACGTATATACACGTAAATGTATATATACGTATATACACGTAAATGTATATATACGTATATACACGTAAATGTATATATACGTATATACACGTAAATGTATATATACGTATATACACGTAAATGTATATATACGTATATACACGTAAATGTATATATACGTATATACACGTAAATGTATATATACGTATATACATGTAAATGTATATATACGTATATACATAAATGTATATATACGTATATACATAAATGTATATATACGTATATACATAAATGTATATATACGTATATACATAAATGTATATATACGTATATACATAAATGTATATATACGTATATACATAAATGTATATATACGTATATACATAAATGTATATATACGTATATACATAAATGTATATATACAGATTAAAATATTTAATCGCGATTAATCGCGATTAAAATATTTAATCGCGATTAAAATATTTAATCGCGATTAAAATATTTAATCGCGATTAAAATATTTAATCGCGATTAAAATATTTAATCGCGATTAATCGCGATTAAAATATTTAATCGCGATTAATCGCGATTAAAATATTTAATCGCGATTAATCGCGATTAAAATATTTAATCGCGATTAAAATATTTAATCGCGATTAAAATATTTAATCGCGATTAAAATATTTAATCGCGATTAAAATATTTAATCGCGATTAAATATTTTAATCGCGATTAAATATTTTAATCGCGATTAAATATTTTAATCGCGATTAATCGCGATTAAATATTTTAATCGCGATTAATCGCATGGATTTTTTGCGATTAATCGCGATTAATGTTATTGTTATGGCAAAGTTCAATAATGAATTATAAAGTAGTGTATTGCGCACTTTTATTTTAAAAGTACTGCTATATGAACAAAAGGGCAATAACATTTGGTTCACGAGATGCAGGCAGCATGTTTCATACTTAATGTGAATATAATTCATACTTTGTTGGCATCTTATTCTGAAAACCGGATGTTCGTCTGAAGAAACCGGATGTTGTCTCACGTTAATGTTTCCGCTAACTTTCAAAGTCCTTCGCTCGCTCCCGATCTGTGCCGTCTAAATGCATTTACGGTGAATGTCAGCATATAGGTGCACTAACATGTAAGTGTCTGCTGAGTTGACCACGGAGATCTGAGTGTCTGCCGACTTTACCAGCGATGTCCAGTAGTCTCCAGGGAGAGCAGCAGCTGGTGCACGTTGTAACGTCGATCCTAAGAACGTTCCTCAGACCGACATCTTCCACAACACTCAGCTGCAGTTTGTCTCCACTTCTCTGTAGCAGCTGTTAGCTTGTGTTGCTTTAGTTTATCTAAACTCCTCCCACACGCTGCACCAACGTAGTCTGAAGACTTCCTCCACCGTTGCCAGTGAGCAACGCACTTTCAAAATAAAGTAACAGACTGTCTCACGCAGCCGAGGAAACTCTGTAAACGGAGCAGGCAGGTCCACATGGATCCCTGCTGGCCGACCGTCTGCCGAACAGCCCTGAGCTGGGCTTCATGGGTCTTCATCTCTTTGAAGTGCCGCGGAGTTAGCCTGCTAGCTAAACTGAGACGGCTAAGCTAAGCTAAGAAAGTGCACACTCACAGCCGAAGCGTACACTAGTCGTAGCGGTCCGTAGTCGGTGCATAAGATACACCGCTGCCACCGATGTGACCGAGCGTCCTGGGTTCTGTATGAGGTGCATTTATAAGACGGTAATAAGCGGAGTCAGGAGACCAGACGTCTCGTTCAGCCCACGGCTTCTCTCTGTATTTCTGCCCCCCCCCTCGACCAGAAGCGGGAGTCGCCTTTTCTCTACGGCAACCCTGAAGGGACATATCATCTCCAATACAAAACGATAAACATGAGACAGTCTGTTACAATAACAATGAATAAAAACAATGCGTTAACGCGCGATAAGATAATTGTCGGCATTAATTAATGAATGCGTTAACACGATAATAACGCATATATATATATATATATATATATATATATATATATATATATATATATATATATATATATATATATATATATATATATGTGTATATAAGTATGTATATATAAGTATGTATATGTGTACTCACGTCGTGCTCCTTCAGGAGTCCCGGCGTGTCAAACAGCCAGTGAGCGTCTTTCAGCTCGTTGAAGGAGAACTCGTCAGCTGACCCGCTGGGAGCTAAAACATCACACAGAGGTCAGTACACTGATGACATCACTACACTGATGACATCAGAGATGGTTCATCCAATCAGACATCTCTCTCAGCGTCCTCACCTGTCAAGCTCTTCATCTCTCCGTCATCGTTTTCTCCAAAAGCCAAACTGTCGGGATCGAACTGGATCTCATCGGGTCTGGATCTGATGTGAGACCGGAAGGTTCTGCCAACACGACCTGGACAGGTAGACAGGACAACAGGTAGACATGTAGACAGGACGACAGGTAGACAGGACGACAGGTAGACAGGTAGACAGGTAGACAGGACGACAGGTAGACAGGTAGACAGGACGACAGGTAGACAGGACGACAGGTAGACAGAGGGCAGGTAGACATGTAGACAGGTAGACAGGACGACAGGTAGACAGGTAGACAGGACGACAGGTAGACAGAGGGCAGGTAGACATGTAGACAGGTAGACAGGACGACAGGTAGACATGTAGACAGGACGACAGGTAGACAGAGGGCAGGTAGACATGTAGACAGGTAGACAGGACGACAGGTAGACATGTAGACAGGACAACAGGTAGACAGGACGACAGGTAGACAGAGGGCAGGTAGACAGGAAGACATGTAGACAGGTAGACAGGTAGACAGGTAGACAGAGGGCAGGTAGACAGGACGACAGGTAGACATGTAGACAGGTAGACATGTAGACAGGTAGACAGGTAGACAGGTAGACAGGTAGACAGAGGGCAGGTAGACAGGACGACAGGTAGACATGTAGACAGGTAGACAGGACGACAGGTAGACATGTAGACAGGTAGACAGAGGGCAGGTAGACAGGACGACAGGTAGACAGGACGACAGGTAGACAGGACGACAGGTAGACAGAGGGCAGGTGGACAGTAGGGGTGGGAATCACCAGAGGTCCCGCGATACGATATTATCACGGTACTTGGGTCACGATACGATATTATCACGATACGTAGGTCACGATACGATATTATCACGATACTTAGGTCACGATACGATATTATCACGATACGATATTATCACGATACGTAGGTCACGCTACGATATTATCACGATACGATATTATCACGATACTTAGGTCACGATACGATATTATCACGATTCGATATTATCACGATACGATATTATCACGATACGATATTATCACGATTCGATATTATCACGATACGATATTATCACGATTCGATATTATCACGATACGATATTATCACGATACTTGAAGTCTGTTCATCTCACTTCAATCATTTTTATTGCAGCAGAATATGATTGTCGAGCAGACAGACTGACCAACAACGTCATAAATGTTGCATGAACCTGACAAACTGAACTGTTTGTATTACTACATAGTCCAACTGAACTAAATGCAAACGTGTGGACTCAGTATATGAACTATAACTTGTATAAGTAGGATATTAGAGTTATATAACTCAGTATAACTTGTGATGCGTGGACGTGGAGGCAGAGAGACAGTGATGCGCTGCACTCTCCCCATGAGCCGGCTACTGTTGGCAGGTTTAACCCCGTTGTGAGGTCAGATTGAGCGTGTGAGCGAAACACTTCACATGCAGGAATCCCACTAACTCAACGGCAACGCCAGTCCTCTGTGAGCTGTTGTGCTGTTATAGTCACATAGGAATCCACTGCGCTTGACGTCCACGCATCGCAGGTTAATGCAACTCTTTCTGCTGTACTCAAAGACTCCTCAACGTTAAGCTTCACTTCTCTGTAGAGCTTGGGCACGGCTGTGTCGGTGAAAAAACGCTGCGACGGAGTCACATCCATGAGTCATATCCATGAGTCATATCCATGAGTCACATCCATGAGTCACATCCATGAGTCACATCCATGAGTCACATCCATGAGTCACATCCATGAGTCACATCCATGAGTCACATCCATGAGTCACATCCATGAGTCACATCCATGAGTCACATCCATGAGTCACATCCATGAGTCATATTCATGAGTCACATCCATGAGTCACATCCATGAGTCACATCCATGAGTCACATCCATGAGTCACATCCATGAGTCATATTCATGAGTCACATCCATGAGTCACATCCATGAGTCACATCCATGAGTCACATCCATGAGTCACATTCATGAGTCACATCCATGAGTCACATCCATGAGTCACATCCATGAGTCATATTCATGAGTCATATCCATGAGTCACATCCATGAGTCACATCCATGAGTCACATCCATGAGTCACATCCATGAGTCATATTCATGAGTCACATCCATGAGTCACATCCATGAGTCACATCCATGAGTCACATCCATGAGTCACATCCATGAGTCACATCCATGAGTCACATCCATGAGTCACATCCATGAGTCACATCCATGAGTCATATCCATGAGTCACATCCATGAGTCACATCCATGAGTCATATCCATGAGTCATATCCATGAGTCATATCCATGAGTCACATCCATTAGTCATATTCATGAGTCACATCCATGAGTCATATCCATGAGTCACATCCATGAGTCACATCCATGAGTCATATCCATGAGTCATATCCATGAGTCATATCCATGAGTCACATCCATTAGTCATATCCATGAGTCACATCCATTAGTCATATCCATGAGTCACATCCATGAGTCATATTCATGAGTCACATCCATGAGTCACATCCATGAGTCACATCCATTAGTCATATTCATCAGTCACATCCATGAGTCATATCCATGAGTCACATCCATGAGTCATATTCATGAGTCACATTCATGAGTCACATCCATGAGTCATATCCATGAGTCATATTCATGAGTCACATCCATCAGTCACATCCATGAGTCATATTCATGAGTCACATCCATGAGTCACATCCATCAGTCACATCCATGAGTCATATTCATGAGTCATATTCATGAGTCACATTCATGAGTCACATCCATGAGTCACATCCATGAGTCACATTCATGAGTCACATCCATGAGTCACATCCATCAGTCACATCCATGAGTCACATCCATGAGTCATATTCATCAGTCACATCCATGAGTCACATCCATGAGTCACATCCATGAGTCACATCCATGAGTCACATCCATGAGTCACATCCATGAGTCACATCCATGAGTCACATCCATGAGTCACATCCATGAGTCACATCCATGAGTCACATCCATGAGTCACATTCATGAGTCACATCCATGAGTCACATCCATGAGTCACATCCATGAGTCACATCCATGAGTCATATTCATGAGTCACATCCATGAGTCACATCCATGAGTCATATTCATGAGTCACATCCATCAGTCACATCCATGAGTCACATCCATGAGTCACATCCATGAGTCACATCCATGAGTCATATTCATGAGTCACATCCATCAGTCACATCCATCAGTCACATCCATGAGTCACATCCATGAGTCATATTCATGAGTCACATCCATGAGTCACATCCATGAGTCACATCCATGAGTCATATTCATGAGTCACATCCATCAGTCACATCCATGAGTCACATCCATGAGTCATATTCATGAGTCACATCCATCAGTCACATCCATCAGTCACATCCATGAGTCACATCCATGAGTCACATCCATGAGTCATATTCATGAGTCACATCCATCAGTCACATCCATCAGTCACATCCATCAGTCACATCCATGAGTCACATCCATGAGTCATATTCATGAGTCACATCCATGAGTCACATCCATGAGTCACATCCATGAGTCATATTCATGAGTCACATCCATGAGTCACATCCATGAGTCACATCCATGAGTCATATTCATGAGTCACATCCATGAGTCATATTCATGAGTCACATCCATGAGTCATATTCATGAGTCACATCCATGAGTCACATCCATGAGTCACATCCATGAGTCACATCCATGAGTCATATTCATGAGTCACATCCATGAGTCACATCCATGAGTCATATTCATGAGTCACATCCATGAGTCACATCCATGAGTCATATTCATGAGTCACATCCATGAGTCATATTCATGAGTCACATCCATCAGTCACATCCATCAGTCACATCCATGAGTCATATTCATGAGTCACATCCATGAGTCATATTCATGAGTCACATCCATGAGTCACATCCATGAGTCACATCCATGAGTCATATTCATGTCCTTCCCTTCCTTGTTAAAAATCCAAAATAAGTCCAGACGTCTGATTTAAATGCCGACGGTGCATTTCTGATTTCTTTCTCCGATGTCTCCATCTTTGTTTTGACCAATCACGACCTTTGCTGACCTCACCAGAAAACAACTCAGCACCATCTAGTGGACTGAAAAATAAATTGATTTCATTTTTCGAGTACCAAAACATTTATAGTTTATATAATAAAAGATCGATACTTGGCTTCTGTGTATCGCTACAATATCGGCATGCAAAATATCGCGATACTATGCTGTATCGATTGTCCCCCCACCCCTAGTAGACAGGTGAACAAGGAGGACAAGAGGTCCTCCTGTCTCCCCCTCTGTCTTACCCACTAGGTATCCCTGTCTGCTGAAGTGTCTCAGTCGCTTCATCTCCTCCGGAGACAGCTCTGCCTCCGTCTGTCTCTCCGCCTCCTTCAGTCTCTCCTCCCGTCTGAACATCCTGTGTGGAGTCGGGTTGATGATGGGGAACTTAAGCAGGTTGAGAGTGGTCCCTGAACGCACCACGACAGAAGAAGACAACACACATGACGAACGCTGACACGTTAAATCGGCAGAAATATGAATGGAGTCTGGCTCACCGGGCCAGGGAGAGATGGTGGCCTTGTGGACCAGGTCTGAGGCTCTCGACTTGCAGTAGTCTGACTCCAGCAGCGTGTTGAAGAGCGTGGACTTGCCGGCGTTAGCGCTGCCCACCAGGTAGACGTCACCTTTGTACCTCCAGGACCTCTGCAGGCTGGACACCAGACCCTCCACGCCGTACCCAGTCTTGGCGCTGATCAGATGCACGTCGGTCACCTGATCCCCGAAGCCGGCGTCCCGACAGTACGCGGAGAGCTGCCTCCTGATCCGCCGCAGGTAGTCGGGCGAGTCTCCGGGCAGCAGGTCAATCTTGTTTCCGAGGACGACCACGTGTTTGTTGGTCCCCACCAGGTCCGGCAGGTTGGGGACCACGGAGTCCGGGACATCCATCAGGTCCACGACCAGCAGCACCAGAGCCCTGCGGGGCCGGATCTGACGCACCACGGCCCGGTACTGGTCCGGGGTCATGTTTAGGTTCAGGGCCTTGTGGTGGTGAGTCAGCAGGTGGCAGCGCTGGCAGGTGGCGCCGCTCAGCTGCTCCTCCTGCAGCAGCACCTTGAACTTCTCACTTGGCAGGTATCCGGGCACGGCGGCGGCGGTGCAGTGAAGGACGGCGCCGCAGCCCGAGCAGCAGGTGTCACTCACCGGCTCCTCCAGGTCCGGGGTACCGAACACCTTCTGCTCACCTTTACTTGCCGTCGTCTTCTTCTTCTTCTTCGATGACACAACACTCTTGTCCAGCGGGAAGTCCACGTCTTGGAACTGGATCAGACAGTCAGGCTCCGCCTCCTGCCGGGCCACGCCCCTCAACACCTGCAGCTGACGCTCCAGAGACCTCAGGTGTCTCTGAGGAGGAACCAGAGGAACCGGAGGAGGAACCAGAGGAGGAGGATCAGAGGAGGAGGAGAGGCTCAGCTGATAGACATCTTTGTCCTCCTCTGGATCTGAACCCACCAGGAGAGAAAAAGAAGAATCAGAACCACAGGCTACTCATAGTACTTCTAAGTACTTGTACTAACTCTTGTTACTCGTAGTAGTTCTGAGTACTCGTACTACTTCTCATTACTCGTAGTACTTCTCAGTACTCGTACTACTTCTCATTACTCGTACTACTTCTCAGTACTCGTACTACTTCTCAGTACTCGTACTACTTCTCAGTACTCGTACTACGTCTCATTACTCGTACTACGTCTCATTACTCGTACTACGTCTCAGTACTCGTACTACTTCTCAGTACTCGTACTACTTCTCAGTACTCGTACTACTTCTCAGTACTCGTACTACGTCTCATTACTCGTACTACGTCTCATTACTCGTACTACGTCTCATTACTCGTACTACGTCTCAGTACTCGTACTACTTCTCAGTACTCGTACTACTTCTCAGTACTCGTACTACTTCTCAGTACTCGTACTACTTCTCAGTACTCGTACTACTTCTCAGTACTCGTACTACTTCTCAGTACTCGTACTACTTCTCAGTACTCGTACTACTTCTCAGTACTCGTAGTACTCGTACTACTTCTCAGTACTCGAACTACTTCTCAGTACTCGAACTACTTCTCAGTACTCGTACTACTTCTCAGTACTTGTAGTACTCGTACTACTTCTCAGTACTCGTAGTACTCGTACTACTTCTCAGTACTCGAACTACTTCTCAGTACTCGTACTACTTCTCAGTACTTGTAGTACTAGTAGTACTAGTACCTGTCCTCAGTCTCACCTGAACACTCCACAAACACAAACACCTCCTCCAGGTCCAGGTCCACCGTACAGATCCTCCTCTCGGCTCCGCTGCAGAACATCCGGGTCACATCCCGACCTGCCGCGGCCCATGAACCAGGCACTGACCGACAGGACAGAGCGGGGACGCGGCGTGGAGGAAAACAAACCCCGCTCCTCCCCGCCCGGCGGACCACCAGCTGGACTGCCTTCCACATGTTTCACTCCTCCGACCGCAAGCGAACACACCTCGCTCACCTTGGAGCTATGAACGCACGAGACTCTCCTGATGCTCCACTTCCTGAACGGACGTGACGTAAAACGCGTCGTTTGTTTATGTTCCGTTAAAAAATATTAACGATTAAACGTTTTATTTTGAAAACGAAACCAAATATTTCACGCGTAGATATTTAAAGGATCGATAATCACGTGACGCAACACGAGATCAATTAATACAAATTTTAAACAACAGAATTATTGTGACGTCTGCTGATGACGACGGAGGGCTCACTCTGCTGCTGCTTCAGGAACCAAAACACTGTGTGTGTGCGTGTGTGTGTGTGTGTATTTTGTGTGCGTGTGTGTGTGTGTATTTTGTGTGCGTGTGTGTGTGTGTATTTTGTGAGCGTGTGTGTATGTGTGTTTTTTCGACATACGATACTATGACTTTTTTTTCAGAATCAGAACCGTTTATTGCCGTGGTATGTTGAACATACAAGGAATTTGACATGATGGGAGGTGCAAAACATTTACAATCAACAATCAACACAGTGCAAAGTAGAAACATATCAAAATGTACAGAAAGATATAAAATAAAGTGAAATATAGAATAAAGTGAAATATAAAATAAAGTGAAATATAAAATAAAGTGAAATATAAAATAAAGTGAAATATAAAATAAAGTGCACAAACGAACAGATAACAGGACTATAAACAAGTGAGATGTAAGTGTAGTGTAAAAGTGTCGAGTGTATTTAAATAAGAACCTAAGAAGGGATGTGCGGGGGAGTGACCGGTAGGAAATAGTCCTGGGGATGACAGTCAGTGGGGGACCGGGGCTCTAATGAGCCCGACCGCGGACGGGAAGAAACTGTTCATGTGTCGTGAGGTCTTGGTCCTGATGGACCTCAGCCTCCTGCCAGATGGAAGGGGCACAAACAGTTCAGGTGCAGGGTGGGAGGGGTCAGCTACGATCCTTCTTGCTCGCTTCAGGGTTCTTAAAGTGAACAAGTCCTGGAGGGACGGCAGATTGCAGCCGATCACCCTCTCAGCAGAGCGGATGATGCGCTGCAGCCTGCCCTTGTCCTTGGCAGTGGCTGCAGCGTACCAGACGGTGATGGAGGAGCAGAGGATGGACTCAATGATGGCTCTGTAGAAATGCACCAACATTGTCTTTGGCAGGTTGAACTTCTTCAGCTGCCTCAGGAAGTACATCCTCTGCTGAGCCTTCCTGGTGATGGAGCTGATGTTCAGCTCCCACTTGAGGTCCTGAGATATGATGGAGCCCAGGAAGAGGAAGGACTCCACCGCTGATGGTCCTGGAGTTTGAGACGTGTTTTCCCAGCTTCGCGTGCTGCTTCCTGTCGCGATCCGCTCTGAACAGCTGGAGTCCGGTATGGATCCACAGAACCAGGTCTCAGTGAAGCACAAAACGGAGGATGAAGAAACGTCTCTGTCTCTCCCCACCAGTAGCTGAAGTTCGTCCAGTTTGTTGCACAGTGAGTGGACGTTGGAGAGAAATATGGCAGCGGTGTGCGGAATCCACGTGTGCGGAGACGCACGAGCGCGCCGGCCCGTTTCCCTCTCCGACGACGCTTCACTGCATGAGTTACGGTGAGACCAGCTTTGACAAGAACGTCCAGTAATTCCACAGAAGTTAGCAGAAAAGTTGGAAGTAAGTCCGCTGGAGTTGTTCCCCTGATGTTCATGAGCTCATCTCTGGTGAAAGAGCTCCGAGTATTGTAACCAAGTGGAACTGACTGGGTGTAACTATTGGGTCCGCCGGACCGGTAATGAGGGGCACGGTCCTGATTAGGTGAAAAGAGGCACCTGCTGGCAACTCGCGTTCTGTGTCTTTCTCTCCGCCGTCACGAGCGGCTGTGCTGAATCTGCTCTCTGTCTCCGCCGCCACAAGCGGGGGGGGGCGAGTACACCTGCTTTCTCTCCCACCACAAGCGGAGCCGTATCGTGAGGCCGTATACGTTGCGTCAGTAGCGCAGTATCGGACAGGTGTCAGTTACGGAGGGGACAGCGTGTGTTTGGGGGATGGCTGTTTCAGGTATACATAATTTTATGTATTTCATGGGCTGGGGAAATTCAGTATAATTAAGGAATATGTAATGGTGTCTTTGTGTTATTTTAGAGCTTCCTGAGCAGTGCACCCAATGGTAGCTGGGGGGCAATCCAAGTGGGGGTGGCTGGGGTGCTGAACAGGTGTGTGTGGAAGTATAATCTTTTGGGTTTGTTTTCTGGTTATTGGCAGTTATTTGTGATTATTTATGTTTTTGTTTTCATTTCTTTTCCAGTTAGTGGGACGCTGCCTTGGTCTTTTTGTTTTGTTTATTTGGCTTTAAATTGTTTGTGATACCTATCTTATCGCCTGGTCTGTGACCTCCTCCTGCCTGCTAAACCAGCTGTCACTGGTTACTCCATAGTTTGTACCAATAAAGCATTTATATTTTTATAACACTGCTTTCTGTGTGTATGTGCCTTTACGGTGACCGGATCTCTGTGGTAACTAGGTGCTACAGTTTGGCGCTGTGAGTAGGGTACAATTAGGCAGTGACAGTTTGGTTGGGCCTAGGGCTGGAGGGGCAGGACTGGTGCGAAGGCAAACGATTTTAGACCAAGGCAGTGGGTCTCACGAAGTCTACACAGCTACAAGAGCCGGGGTCGTCAGCTGGTGAGGACGGTGCGAACGGTGGAGATGGAAGAACTTCAAGAGCAGCTACAGGCCCTGAAAGAGAGGGTGGTGGCAGACAAGGCAGCTATGTCGGCCTTAAAAGACATTAATGACTCCTTGAATGAACAGTTGCAACAACAGGGGTCTCCCGTTACATCCCACGCCCTGTCTTCCCCACAACCGGAGGAAACAGGAGTACTGGGGGATGGTGCTGCGGGTCCGAGGGGTAGAGAGCGTGTCATTTACGTACCAAAGGAAAAAAAGTGTCCGGTTTTCAATGAAGGGTCCTGTGCTGAGTTTTACGAGTGGTTGGATGAGATAAATGCAGTTTTGGGTTATCGTCATTTTGAGGATACTGAGAAGGCGATGTACATTTATGACCATTTGGGTGGGGAAGCCAGACAGGAGGTGCGTTATCGGTCTCAGAGTGAGAGGAGAGACCCTAGGCGCATTCTGGAGATCCTGAAGGAAGTATATGGGCAGCCTGATTCCCTGACCAGATTGCAAAAACTATTTTTCGACCGGAGGCAGCGAGAAAGGGAATCTGTCAGGGAGTATTCGCACGGGCTGATGGCTATTATTGATGATATTAATCATTGTGACATCAAGCAGGCCTGGTGTAGTGACTTTGCTTTACGGGACCAATTTGCCGAGAACGTTCGGGATTTAGCTCTCCGTAGAGAGCTAAAGAAGGTGATTCGGCAGAATAATAAAATCACTTTCTTTGGGTTACGCGAGGAGGCGCTGAGGTGGGAAGATGGAGAGCCAGCGGGTGGTCAGAGTCGGCGGGTGACAAACTCATGTGAGATGGGAGCTGTTGAGTCCAATACAATTGTTGGGGCTGCCCTCCCCGAACCTGACCCACTGCTGGTGGAAATTCTGCAAACTTTAAAGCAACAGCAGGTCCAGGTTGAGAGCACGCTTAAGAAACAGCAGGCTCAGATTTTCGATTTGGCACAGAAAGTGTCTGATTTGTCCGGTCTAGGGATTAGCTGGCAGGGGGTACGTGGGGATCAGCCGAGGTTTGACGCTGATGGTCAGCCTATTTGTTTTAAATGTCGGGTTGCGGGTCACATGGCGCGACAGTGTCCGGTACGAGCACCAAACAGAGGGGCAGCTCCGGTGTTGCGCCATGAGGTCTCCCGTGACAGGCTTGGCCAGGTAGCTGAGCAGCAGGGAAACTCTCCCCCCCTGTGGTAATGAGTCCAGCTACAGGTGAGGTTCAGTCGGGCTCACACTTTGAAGTTCCAAAGCAGGAATATGAATGTTTGGTCGGCAAATGTCCAACTGTGGACATTTTGTTGGGTGATGTGAAGGTTAAATGCCTCCTAGACACTGGGTCTAACGTGTCAACTATTACAGAGACATTTTTTGAGCAGCATTTTAGGCCAACTCTTAAAACCTGTGAGTGGCTTTCCCTGTCGTCGGCAAATGGGTTGGGCATTCCTTACCTGGGGTATTTCGAGAGGGATGTCTGTGCCTTGGGCAAGGTTGCAAGTGGGAGGGGCATTCTGGTTGTTCGGGACCCTACGGACACCGCGACATTCCATCGGAAAATAGCTGTTCCTGGCATATTGGGCATGAACGTAATCAAGCGGTTTTATGAAATGGAGCAGTTGGCATCAGATGGTGAGCAGGATTCGGCGTCTGATTCGGATGAAGTGTGGGGTTTGGCATTCTCGGTTTGCCAGCAGGAGCAGGCTGTTTCACCTATAGGCTTTGGCTATTCCACCGTACCTTTCTGTGTGCCGGCTGGATCCATGTGTTTTGTACCCGTGTCAGTTCCACCTGGGCAGACTTTGTTAGGCTCATTTGTGTGTGTGGAGTCATTGGGGGCGGGGGAAGGGAGCCTCCCGGGGGAGTTACTCGTTTCCAATGCAGTGGTTCCAGTGGCGAATGGACAGGTTGCGGTGCCGGTCATGAATGTAGGACATGTGGATGCGAACATTGCATCTCAGACCTGCCTTTGCTCAATACATTCAGTGGAAGTGGTGTCAGGGGGTAATGCCCCTGTAGCATTTGAACGAGTAGGGCCGCAGGAAGAGAGAGTCTTTTTGTGCGAACAGACTGGTGGGGTAGCGGAGCGGCAGCAGCTGCCCCCGGAGGTAGCCGCACAGGAATTTCCAGGGCTGACTGTTGAACAGGTACGGAAAGTGAGGCAGCTCCTGAGTAAACATTCTGGGGTCTTCGCAAAGTCAGACATGGATTTGGGATTTACAAACGTGATAGAGCATGAGATTCCAGTCCTGGATGAAGCCCCGGTGAGGCAGCGCTACCGGCGTATACCCCCAAGTCAGTATGAGGAAGTCAAAACGCATATTGCACAGCTGTTGCAGCAGGGCATTATCAGGGAAAGCAGTAGTCCCTACTCCTCCCCCTTGGTGATAGTGAGGAAGAAGGATGGGTCGCTAAGGCTCTGTGTGGATTACAGGCAGCTTAATGCGAGAACACGGCGAGATGCGTTCCCTCTTCCACGGATCGAAGAGTCCTTGGATGCTTTGAGCGGGGCAAAGTGGTTTACCACCCTGGACCTGGCGAGTGGTTACCATCAAGTGGGAATGGCTGAGAAAGATTGCAGTAAGACTGCATTCTGCACTCCTTTTGGCTTGTATGAATTTACACGGATGCCGTTTGGGCTCTGTAATGCGCCCGGCACCTTTCAGCGGTTGATGGAACGAATTTTGGGGGATCAGAGGTTCCAGTCGCTCCTCCTGTATCTGGATGACATTGTGGTGTTTTCGTCTACCATGGATCAGCACCTTGAGCGCCTAGATTTGGTGTTGTCCCGGCTGGGGCAGTTTAATCTTAAGGTCAAGTTGAGTAAGTGCTCATTCTTTCAGTCCGAAGTTGTTTACCTGGGACATGTCATTTCAGCTACTGGAGTGGCTACTGATCCGGAGAAGATTCGGGCGGTTGCAGAGTGGCGTCGACCGCAGAGTGTGGCGGAGTTGAAATCATTCCTGGGTTTCGCTAGTTTCTACAGGAGGTTTGTGAGAAACTTTGCTAAATTGGCAGTCCCCCTCCACGCTCTGTCCACACTGCTGTCAGCTAAAGGGGGGAGGAAAGCCTCTTCGCTCCCCGTGTTTGGCCAGTTGTGGGATGCAACCTGTGAAGATGCTTTTGAAACATTAAAACAAAAGTTAATTTCCGCTCCCGTGTTGGGGTATGCAGATTTTAGCAAGCCATTCTTCCTGGAGATTGACGCTAGCCATCAAGGGTTGGGGGCTGTTTTGTCGCAAGAGGGGGAGGGACAGAGACGGCCGGTTGCATACGCAAGTCGGGGCCTCCAGTCGTCGGAGCGGAATATGGAGTACTACAGCGCCATGAAACTGGAGCTGTTGGGGTTGAAGTGGGCTGTTACCGATAAATTTAAGGATTATCTGATTGGGACCAAGTTTACAGTGTTTACTGATAACAATCCGCTAAGCCATTTGAACACCGCAAAGCTTGGAGCTGTAGAACAGAGATGGGTGTCTGAACTTGCTCAGTTTGACTTTCAGTTGGTGTATCGGCCAGGTAGCCAGAATGCGGGGGCGGATGCTCTCTCTAGGCAGTATGTAGAGCAGAAGGGGACAGAGGGGGTAGGGGTGGCACAAAGTTTTCAGGACACACGTAGTGTTCTGTCCAAACCCCATCGAACGGCTGTGTGTCAGGAAACCAGTGCCAGGCCCCAGCAAGCTTCTATGTCTAGCTTTCCCTCATTCGACATGTCGGCCTTGGCTAGTCTGCAGCAGGTAGATTCCGTAATATCATCTTTTCGAACATACTGGGTGAGGGGTGTGAAACCTGGTAGGGACGAGAGGTTGCAGGAATGTGACAAAACAATTGGACTTCTGAGACAATGGGGAAGGATTGTGGAGCTTGGGGGTGTGCTGTACCGGACGCTGTGTGATCAGAAGGAGGGAGAGATTAAGCAGCTTTTGTTGCCAGCAGTATTGCACCGAGAGGTGCTTGCTCGCATGCACACTGACCATGGGCACCAAGGAGTGGAAAGAACATTCAAGTTGGTTCGAAGTCGGTGCTATTGGCCGGGAATGTTTGCAGACATTGAGGCTTTTTGTAAGACTTGTGAACGTTGTATTGTTGCTAAAGCGCCACAGCCAAGGGTGGTTGCAGCGTTGGGGAGTTTGTTGGCTTTTAGGCCGCTGGAAGTAGTTGCAATGGACTTCACCGTGCTGGAACCGTCGTCCGATGGACGAGAGAATGTCTTAGTCTTTACCGATGTGTTCTCCAAGTTTACGGTTGCGGTACCAACCAAAGATCAGCGTGCCATAACGGTCGCAAAGACACTGGTGAAATATTGGATTCAGCCCTATGGGGTCCCTTCAAGGTTGCACTCTGACCAGGGGAAGTGCTTTGAGGCTGGGGTTGTCCAGTGTCTCTGTGGGTTGTATGGAATGAAAAAAAGTCGCACAACCCCCTATCATGCCCAGGGGAACGGACAGTGTGAGCGTTTTAATAGGACACTGCATGATCTGTTGCGTACCCTGCGCCCGGAGCAGAAAAGGAGGTGGGTTGAGTACCTTCCGGAGCTGCTGTATGCTTATAACACCACTGAACATCAAAGTACTGGCTATTCGCCGTATTTTCTCATGTTCGGGAGGGCTCCAGTGGTTCCGCTGGATGTCTGGCTGGGACAGGATAGGGAGGATTTTGACGGTAATATGCACGAGTGGGTTGAGGAACATCAGAGGAGGTTGGGCAGTGCCTACGCTCGGGCTAGAAAGAACATGGAGCAGGCAGCGGAAGCTCGTAAAAGGTATGCCGGCACGCCTGTAGGTGACCATCCTTTACATCCAGGCCAATTGGTGTATGTGAGGAATCGTCAGTTTTCGGGTAGGCATAAGATTCAGGATGTGTGGCTTCCCACCCCTCACCGAGTCATAGCTCAGCTGGGTGGTGACCTGCCTGTGTATTCTGTGGTCCCGATTGATTTCTCGAAACCCCAACGCAATCTGCATCGACATGAGTTGCGTGTTTGTGGGCCAGGCGTACAGATGGCAGAGCAGGAACTGGGGGACCGGGGAGTGGCTGGGTCCTCACTTCCTGATGTGGAGTCCGATTCGGACGACTCTCTGCTTGCGGTGGTCTGGGCCGATGGGCCTGGGGCGCAGGGGAGCATCGGGAGGGAAAAAAAGGAAAGGGAGCGGGAGGTTGGCTTAGAAGGGCTGTCTCCCCCCCGTCCAACGGGGGCTACCCCCTCTGTGGGCGAGGAGGATCTGAGTGCAGGCGAGAGTACACATGTCCTGCATTCGCCACGGACACTGCCATTACCTGTGCCTTCGCCATCACCTCCACTTCGGAGGTCCAAGCGTGCTACTGCGGGGGTTCATTCTAACCCGCACCGGCTGCCGAGGTCTGCGGTAAGCCATCTAAGGGAGAAGGGAGTAGCTCCGGGGGGGGTGACGCAGTTGCAGCAGACTTGCGAGGCGGTGCTAAAACAGGTTCTTTCAGGGTTAGCTGAAGGATTGGGGAAGGGTGATGTGGGATCTGGAGGGGACATATGCCATCAGTGGGACACTGAGTGATTAAGGGGGGGGTGGATGTAACCAAGTGGAACTGACTGGGTGTAACTATTGGGTCCGCCGGACCGGTAATGAGGGGCACGGTCCTGATTAGGTGAAAAGAGGCACCTGCTGGCAACTCGCGTTCTGTGTCTTTCTCTCCGCCGTCACGAGCGGCTGTGCTGAATCTGCTCTCTGTCTCCGCCGCCACAAGCGGGGGGGGGCGAGTACACCTGCTTTCTCTCCCACCACAAGCGGAGCCGTATCGTGAGGCCGTATACGTTGCGTCAGTAGCGCAGTATCGGACAGGTGTCAGTTACGGAGGGGACAGCGTGTGTTTGGGGGATGGCTGTTTCAGGTATATATAATTTTATGTATTTCATGGGCTGGGGAAATTCAGTATAATTAAGGAATATGTAATGGTGTCTTTGTGTTATTTTAGAGCTTCCTGAGCAGTGCACCCAATGGTAGCTGGGGGGCAATCCAAGTGGGGGTGGCTGGGGTGCTGAACAGGTGTGTGTGGAAGTATAATCTTTTGGGTTTGTTTTCTGGTTATTGGCAGTTATTTGTGATTATTTATGTTTTTGTTTTCATTTCTTTTCCAGTTAGTGGGACGCTGCCTTGGTCTTTTTGTTTTGTTTATTTGGCTTTAAATTGTTTGTGATACCTATCTTATCGCCTGGTCTGTGACCTCCTCCTGCCTGCTAAACCAGCTGTCACTGGTTACTCCATAGTTTGTACCAATAAAGCATTTATATTTTTATAACACTGCTTTCTGTGTGTATGTGCCTTTACGGTGTTGTGAACCGGATCTCTGTGGTAACTAGGTGCTACAGTATCACAACAGAAAACTGAATTAACGACAAAAACACAAAACAATGAGCACCAACACACCGAGGCAGCCGTCTATACTATGCCTTTTTACGAGATACTATACTAAGAATATATATACAGAAGGTCTAAAATAAATAAAGGAGGGAGCGTGGTCAGTCGTCACGGTTACGTCACACATTCCCTGTGAGGAGTGAGACCTCGCACCCACAGAGGTTCTGTCACTCACATAAACTTCCTGTGAGCTGCGCTCTGTGTCTTACTTTCAACATGTTGAAGATCAGGAGGTCTCTGAGGTCCGCTGTGGTCCTCCTCGCACCTGCTGCTGCTGCTCAGGTGAGTCCAGAACCAGACCAGGAACAGACCAGAATCAGATCCTCCTGACACTCTGCAGTTAGTTGGTGGTCTGTAATCTTTGTACTGGACTCAGAGGACCAGGTCTAACATGAACCGGATCACCTTCAACAGGAAGTTTACTTTAGTTCTTTATTCAGTTAAAACGTGTTCAAAGTGTTTGAGCTTAGTATGAAGAGCAGAGACACACACACACACACACACACACCCTCCTCTCTCGTGGACTCTGAGTTTAGTTCTGTTGAGTCTCTCAGACATTTTGAGTCTTTTATCTTTCCATAAGTTCGTATTTCTGCAGACTTTGCCTAAGGGAATTACCCACAATTCATAGCAATGTGACGTTAAACATGGTGTTACCAGAGGAAGAATGGAGACGTAAAGTAAACACAGGATTAAACATGCGAGTTCAGTCTGGACACATTAAGGATTAAAGATGGAACATAAAGCAGAGATGATATATATGTTGCAGCACAGTGCTGACTCATTCCTATTCACACCATTCAAACCTTTAGACTCAAGTTTAGAGAGTCTCTCAAACATTTATCAGGTGACGTCAGTAAGTCTCTGAAGGTTCATGGTTCACATCACGTATTGATCACCTGCAGTAATGTATGTTGACCAGCAGGTGGTGGCATGATTCAAGCAGTGAAGTAAACATTAAAACCTTTATTCAGCTCTTGAGTTATAGAAACAGGGATGATGATAAAGTGTTTTGTCACTGGGGCTGAACACTGGACACTCAAAGTGGACACTAAGGTGTCAGTGTTCACTTTGAGTAAGAGTGTGAGTGACCACTGTCAGGTTACTAGTGTTCAGGTTACCAGTGTTCACTATCCAGTGGTCACTATCCAGTGTTCACTATCCAGTGGTCACTATCCAGTGGTCACTATCCAGTGTTTACTATCCAGTGGTCACTATCCAGTGTTTACTATCCAGTGTTTACTATCCAGTGGTCACTATCCAGTGTTCACTATCCAGTGGTCACTATCCAGTGTTTACTATCCAGTGTTCACCATCCAGTGTTTACTATCCAGTGTTCACTATCCAGTGGTCACTATCCAGTGTTCACTATCCAGTGGTCACTATCCAGTGGTCACTATCCAGTGTTTACTATCCAGTGTTCACTATTCAGTGTTTACTATCCAGTGTTCACTATCCAGTGGTCACTATCCAGTGTTTACTATCCAGTGTTTACTATCCAGTGGTCACTATCCAGTGGTCACTATCCAGTGGTCACTATCCAGTGTTTACTATCCAGTGTTCACTATCCAGTGTTTACTATCCAGTGTTCACTATCCAGTGTTCACTATCCAGTGTTTACTATCCAGTGTTTACTATCCAGTGGTCACTATCCAGTGTTTACTATCCAGTGGTCACTATCCAGTGGTCACTATCCAGTGGTCACTATCCAGTGTTTACTATCCAGTGTTCACTATCCAGTGTTTACTATCCAGTGTTCACTATCCAGTGTTCACTATCCAGTGTTTACTATCCAGTGTTCACTATCCAGTGGTCACTATCCAGTGGTCACTATCCAGTGTTTACTATCCAGTGTTCACTATCCAGTGTTTACTATCCAGTGTTCACTATCCAGTGGTCACTATCCAGTGTTTACTATCCAGTGTTCACCATCCAGTGTTTACTATCCAGTGGTCACTATCCAGTGGTCACTATCCAGTGTTCACTATCCAGTGGTCACTATCCAGTGGTCACTATCCAGTGTTTACTATCCAGTGTTCACTATCCAGTGTTTACTATCCAGTGTTCACTATCCAGTGTTTACTATCCAGTGTTCACTATCCAGTGGTCACTATCCAGTGTTTACTATCCAGTGTTTACTATCCAGTGGTCACTATCCAGTGGTCACTATCCAGTGGTCACTATCCAGTGTTTACTATCCAGTGTTCACTATCCAGTGTTTACTATCCAGTGTTCACTATCCAGTGTTTACTATCCAGTGTTCACTATCCAGTGTTCACTATCCAGTGTTTACTATCCAGTGTTTACTATCCAGTGGTCACTATCCAGTGTTCACTATCCAGTGGTCACTATCCAGTGTTCACTATCCAGTGGTCACTATCCAGTGTTTACTATCCAGTGGTCACTATCCAGTATTTACTATCCAGTGTTTACTATCCAGTGGTCACTTTCTAGTGTTCACTTTCTATTTTTCCGTGTCCAGCAGTGAGAGGGAAGTTGTATAGACTGGTGTCCACTACTAAGGTGTTTGGTGGCACCAGTTTCTGTCTGGTCAAGGTCTCAGTGGTCCAGGTCTCAGTGTTCCAGGTCCGGTCTGTAGTCCAGAATGATGATGTGAGACCTCTGATCTCTTCCTTCCTCTCTGCAGCCTCGTGTGAGTCTGTCCACTGGTCCCCAACAGAAACACAGAACCTTCTATGAGTTCCGCACCTACAGCATCCGTCCAGCCCAGAACGCTGCCTTCCTCAAACTGACCAATGAGAAGATCCACCTGCGCACCGCCCACTCTGAGCTGATTGGCTACTGGAGCATTGAGTACGGTGGCCTGAACAAGGTCTTCCATATATGGAAGTATGGTGAGAACTCTCTTCTTCTTCTTCTGTTTACAGGTTCTTCTTCGTCACAAGGTTTTAAAAGTGTACCTAACCACCTCCTCCTCTTCCACCTTCTCTTCCTTCTTCTGCCTCCTCTTCCTCCTCTTCCCCCATCTCCTGCCTCCTCTTCCTTCTCCTCTTCCCCCTTCCTCCTCCTCCACTACCTCCTCCTCTTTCTCTTCCTCCTCCTCTTTCTCTTCTTCCTTTATCTTCCTCCTCCTCTTTCTCTTCTTCCTTCTCCTTCCTCCTCCTCTTTCTCTCTCTCCTTCCTCTTCCTCCACCTCTCTCTTCTACCTCTTCCTTCTTCCTCCTCCTCAGACAGTTATTCTCAGCGGGCAGGTGTTCGGGCAGCTCTCTCTCAGGACCCCTCCTGGATCTCTGAGTACATCTCTAAGGCGATACCGATGTTGACGTCTCAGGAGAACGAGGTGAACTACCTGGTTCCCTGGAGTCACCTGCAGAACCCCCCCCGGGAGGGCGGTAAGCCCCGCCCCCTCACTGTGACATCCTAATGACAGTTGTAATGACATCACTTCCTCGTCATGACACTAGGTGTGTTTCAGGTGTGTACGAGCTGGTTTCCTTCCAGATGCGTCCCGGTGGTCCGGCGGTTTGGGGAAACGCCTTCCAGGCTGCCGTCACTTCCCATGATGCACCTGGGTATGGCAAGCTGGTGGGAGTGTTCAACAGCGAGTGTGGAATGCTGAACAGAGGTACACTGTAAAAGATATACATTACATTACATTACAGTCATTTAGCAGACGCTTTTATCCAAAGCGACTTACAATAAGTGTATTCAACATCGGTATTCAAGAGAACTACTGGTCACCAGAAGTCATAAGTGCATCTCCTTTTTTAAACAAGCATCTAAGAGCAGAAACCAGAGCAGAAGTACAGAAACAAACTAGTATGAATACAGTACGTGCAACAAACTAGTATGAATACAGTAAGTGGTGAGTGGAAGGCTCAGGGTAGTACTTCTTGAAGAGGTGAGTCTTCAGCCTGATGAAAGATGGGCAGCGACTCTGCTGTCCTGAGGTCAGTGGGGAGTTCATTCCACCACTGAGGGGCCAGGACAGAAAACAGCCACGACCGGGTCGATCGGCTGCAGGGACCTCTGAGCGCCCGATCGCCCCGAGGCAGCAGAGCGAAGAGGTCAGGCGGGGGTGTAGGGCTTGACCATGGCCTGGAGATAGGAGGGAGCTGTTCCTTTTCCTGCCCTGTAGGCTAGCACCAGAGTCTCACACTGGATGCTCTTACAGGGAGCCAGTGTAGAGAACGGAGAAGGGAAGTTGTGGGAGAATTGGGGCGATTGAACACCAGGCGAGCTGCAGCTTTCTGGACAAGCTCCAGAGGTCTGATGGCCGACGCCGGAGCTCCGGCAAGTAGTGAGTTGCAGTAGTCCAGGCGGGAGATGACAAGAGCCTGGATGATCACCTGCACCGTCTCCTCAGTGAGGAAGTGAATCCTCCTGATGTTGGAGAGCAGGAATCTGCAGGAGCGTGTAACCGATGCAATGTTTGCTGAGAATGACAGTTGGTCGTCCAGGGTCACACCCAGGTTCCTCGCAGTCCGAGTTGGCGTCACCACGGTATCATCAATGGTGATGGACAGGTCTCGGTGAGGGCAACCCTTCCCCGGGAGGAACAGTAGCTCGGTTTTGTCCAGGTTGAGCTTGAGGTGGTGAGTCGTCATCCACTTCGAGATCTCAGCCAAGCACGCAGCGATGCCTCCACTTGAGTGTCACCGGAGGAAATGACAAGACCAGCTGGGTGTCAGCGGCATAACAATGGCAAGAGAAGTCATGCGAGCGAATAACAGAACCCAGAGATGTTGTGTAGAGCGAGAAGAGAAGGGGGTCCAGAACTGAGCCTTGTGGAACCGCCGTAGTCAGCATGCGTGGTTCCGACACGGCCCCCCTCCATGTCACCTGGTAGGATCGACCTGTCAGGTAGGATGCAAACAGGGAGAGTGCAGAGCCTGAGACCCCATCCCCTCAAGGGTGGAGAGGAGGATCTGGTGGTTCACCGTGTCAAACGCCGCAGACAGGTCCAGGAGAATCAGGACAGAGGAGAGAGAGTTAGCTCTCGCTGCGTGAAGCGACTGTCACCGCAAGGAGGGCTGTCTCTGTCCAGTGACCCACTTTAAACCCAGACTGGTTGGGGTCCAAGAGGCTGTTCTGGTGGAGATAGGAAGACAGTTGAGTAGAGACAGCACGTTCAAGTGTTTTGGATAGAAAGGGTAGAAGAGAAACCGGTCTGAAGTTCTTGACATCAGAGGGGTCACGTGATGGTTTCTTCAGAAGGGGGGTGACTCTAGCAATCTTGAAAGCCGTGGGAAAGCATCCTGAAACAAGAGATGTGTTGATGAGGTGGGTGAGGAAAGAAAGGAGTTCAATCGCAACAGACTGAAGATGAGGGGAGGGGATCGGGTCAAGGGAGCACGTGGGGGGGAGGTTAGATGTAACAAGGTCGAGGACCTCGTTAGGGGAGAGAGGTACTGAACAGAGGTACACTGTAAGAAATGTAGTAAACAGTGTAATACATTCACTCAACAGACACACAATCACTAAAAAGGTAATCTTAACCCTTTGCTCCTCAAGTGTTCAAGTCTCGTCTTCTTGACTGTTGAATGTGTATAAACATCTGCTTTAACGTCTCTCTCTCTCTCTGCGTGTGTCTCTGTGTGTGTGTGTGTGTGTGTCTCTCTCTCTCTCTCTCTGCGTGTGTGTCTGTGTGTGTGTCTGTGTGTGTGTGTCTCTCTCCCTCTGCGTGTGTCTCTGTGTGTGTGTGTGTGTGTGTGAGTGTGTCTCTCTCTCCCGCTGCGTGTGTCTCTGTGGGTGTGTGTGTGTGTCTCTCTCTCTCCCTCTGCGTGTGTCTCTGTGTGTGTGTGTGTGTGTGTGTCTCTCTCTCTCTCTGCGTGTGTCTCTGTGTGTGTGTGTGTGTCTCTCTCTCTCTCTGCGTGTGTGTCTCTGTGTGTGAGTGTGTGTGTGTGTGTGTGTGTGTCTCTCTCTCTCTGCGTGTGTGTCTGTGTGTGTCTGTGTGTGTGTGTGTGTGTGTCTCTCTCTCTCTCTGCGTGTGTGTCTGTGTGTGTGTGTCTGTGTGTGTGTGTCTGTGTGTGTGTGTCTGTGTGTGTGTGTGTGTGTGTCTCTCTCTCTCTGCGTGTGTCTGTGTGTGTGTGTGTGTGTGTCTCTCTCTCTCTCTCTGCGTGTGTGTGTGTGTCTGTGTGTGTGTGTGTGTGTGTGTGTGTGTCTCTCTCAGTTTACGCCCTCTGGTGGTTCGAGAGCGCTGACCAGCGAGCTGAAGTTCGACACAAAGCTCACACTGATGCCCGAGTGGTCGCTGCAGGTGAGACTCCGCCCACAGGAGATCATGTGACATCATACACATACCTGCAAACTTGTTGCTTTTCGGCGAAATTCGCTGTTTTGAATGAAAATATGTCATCCACGTGAATCGTGTAGATCCGTTGAGGTTTTTTTTCGGGGGGGGGGGGGGGGGGGGGGGATGTCAACTGGCCAGCCAGCGTTTCTCAGATTGCAGTGAGACGAGGAGAAAAGGTGATGTCGTGATCTTCACAATAGAACATCTTTGACGTGTCGAGTCTCGGCCAATCAGCGTTCAGATGTGTACAGCGTCTTCATTTCCCTCCGTTACAGTTTAAGTTCCGTTACCGGTCAGACTTGCTGGGTTAAGTTAACGTCCACAGCATGCGGAACTTTGTCGACTGTTAACGTTCGTCATTATCACGATTTAGGAGGAAAAAACGTAACGTGATTGTTAGAAAAATTCACTTAATCCGATGTAAAAATCATTAATCAATGGACATTTATTCTTTGCAAAGAAGGAGACAGAGTTGATTCACATACAGAATGTACATCAAGACTGCGCGAAGATCTGTCTCCGAGCCTCTGGTATTTATACTCAGTAACCAACATGCAGTGGGCTGCACAGGGCAACACACACACACACACACAGGCGTCTACATATCTGGACACTTTAACAATTCTTTCTAGTACAAAGGTCACCTTCTCGTAAGTCATGGTCGCAAATCAGCCCTGCGTAAGTATTGACGCTTTCTACACGTTTATTATCATTCTTATTCAGGACAAACAGCGGAAGTGTTCTTTTGGCCGTCAACTGCTTCTACACTACAGAGACACCAGCTTCTGTTAAATGTAGAACATTCACTAATTATTAATGCTCAATAATTAGTTATTTAGATTTTTTTCCCAACAGTGATGAAACATGCAGCCCCCCCCCCCCCCCCCGTGTTCTGGTTCAGTTCACGTGGTCACTCGTTAACGTTAAACCGGAACACCGGCGCATCTGCTGGCAGGTTGTTTGTTTTAACTCAAAGTAGAATGAGATGATTTCATGGTCAGAATAACTTTCATGACCACGAAACATGAGGCCCAGATACGGATGAGATGATGAGGTCACAGAGCTTCAGGGAGAGGAGGCTGTCTGTAGCGCAGCTTGATGCAGGATGAGCTGTGAGTGGAGCTGGGCCTGGATAAAGGTGGAGGTGGGCTTGGATAAAGGTGGAGGTGGGCCTGGATAAAGGTGTAGCTGGGCCTGGATAAAGGTGGAGGTGGGCCTGGATAAAGGTGGAGCTGGGCCTGGATAAAGGTGGAGGTGGGCCTGGATAAAGGTGGTGCTGGGCCTGGATAAAGGTGGAGCTGGGCCTGGATAAAGGAGGAGCTGGGCCTGGATAAAGGTGGAGCTGGGCCTGGATAAAGGTTGAGGTGGGCCTGGATAAAGGAGGAGCTGGGCCTGGATAAAGGTGGAGCTGGGCCTGGATAAAGGTTGAGGTGGGCCTGGATAAAGGTTGAGGTGGGCCTGGATAAAGGTGGAGCTGGGCCTGGACAAAGGTGGAGCTGGGCCTGGATAAAGGTTGAGGTGGGCCTGGATAAAGGTGGAGCTGGGCCTGGATAAAGGTGGAGGTGGGCCTGGATAAAGGTGGAGCTGGGCCTGGATAAAGGTTGAGGTGGGTCTGGATAAAGGTGGAGGTGGGCCTGGATAAAGGTTGAGGTGGGTCTGGATAAAGGTGGAGGTAGGCCTGGATAAAGGTGGCGGTGGGCCTGGATAAAGGTGGAGCTGGGCCTGGATAAAGGTGGAGCTGGGCCTGGATAAAGGTTGAGCTGGGCCTGGATAAAGGTGGAGGTCTAAACAGACGTGAGTACAGCTTCCTGCTGTCACAGTGTTTAAACACATTGATATTCAGGGTATGCTGATATATGCTCCAAGGAGATGAACTACAGCAACAAGGGCTCACGTGTCCTCATCACACTGTTCACTGTTCACTGTGATGACCACAGCCAGTGGACCAACAGGCCCACGCTGCTCTCAAGAACCCTGAAGTAATGAGAGGGTTAAGGTGCCTGTCACCTTTTTCACCTCTTATGAGTTTGCAGGTATGCATACAGGATGATGTCATACCTTCATTCACCTGTCTCTCTCTCTCTCTCTTTCAGTCAGAAACTGTGTCGTCCATCTGGACTCTCAGGAGAACAAACTCATGTTCCCTTGTTCCTTCTCTCCGCTTAAGTAACTTCCTGTGTCTCCACTTCCTGTGTCTCTACTTCCTGCGTCTCCGCGGCCACAGAGACAAACACTGTTAAAACTTATTTTGTCCTCTGTGGGCCTCCGTAGCGTTATGATCAATCCCACTGCTTTTCTCGGTAAGCTGTGCTGTGATTGGTCAATGAGGTATTCGGACCCCAACGACCGGAGCTCAATGCATCACCTTAACCAATCGTCTGCCTCCACCGGCCACACAGGGGCCGGGGCTTACCAAGAAGAGCAGTGGGATCCATAGTTACAGCAGGAAGTGAGTTAAATCTCTCTCTCTCTCTCTCTCCCGCCTCTACGGCTTCGCATACACACACACACATCCACATATGATAACCCCCCTCCGTAGTTTAGGTATGCCCCTTCTCTTTTCTCCGCATTTGCACTGTTTCGATTATTATACTGTATAGTATTGCACCTACGTCTCAATGTGCCAGACAGTATGAAACCCTATCTGGACCACACACACCTTTGTATTTTTGTTTTGTGTATTGTTTTACTTACTTTGTTGTGTTCATGTTCCTATATGTGTTTGTTTTCCCCTGCAGTGTCTGCAGGTCCTGCTGTGTCATTTACACACACACACACACATACACACACACACACACACACACACACACACACACACACACACACACACACTTATCAACATTAATGTTCAGTCTATATTAACCCAATCAACATGTCATCTATCAAATTCTTAACCTGGAATATCCGTGGAATTGGTTCTCAGGCAAAAAAAATAAAAGTTTTGAATCATCTGGCTAAACTGCAAGCAGATATATTCTTATTACAAGAAACACACCTCTCAGAATCAGATCACAACAAATTTAAATCACCACAATTCACTCACTCATTCTCGGCTCACTATAACTCAAAACAAAGAGGGGTATGTATTTTAATTAACAAAAAAGTTTCTTTTGTCCATAATTCCACCATCACCGATCCTGAAGGCCGTTTTATCATTATAAACATATCCATCAACAATAGTCCAGTCACAATCTGTAATGTTTATGGCCCAAACACTGATGACCCATCCTTTTTTCGTAATATTTTTTTATCCTTCTCAAACATTTGTAACAGTCATAATAGGAGGTGATTTCAACACAGTTATCGACCCATCAGTGGACAGATCTAAAAATCCAAATAATAAGCGTACCTGGCAATCCACAGACATGATAAAACAGTTCATGAGTGATTTTGGTCTTGGCGATATTTGGCGATTACAGCACCCAAACTCAAGAGAATACTCATTCTTCTCACCAGTTCACCACTCATACTCACGCATTGACTTCTTCCTCAACAGCAATTCAATCATATCTAATATTTCAGACTCGAAGATCCATCCTATCATTATTAGCGACCATGCTCCCGTAACATTTATTTGGAACAGAGTTACCCTACATAAACCTATCACTAGATGGCGCTTCAATACATCTCTTCTCAAAGACCCTCAGTTTGATAGTCTTATTAAAAAAGAGTGGGCGTCCTTCTTAGAAATAAATGATTCCCCAGAGTCATCACCAACCCTTCTGTGGGAAACATGGAAAGCAGTTTTTAGAGGAATAATCATCTCATTCTCTGTTTACAAAAAAAAGAAAGAAAAACAACAAGAAGCTGAACTGGAACAACAAATCAACCGACTCGAAACCATTAATGCAAGTAACCCAACAACGGAAACCCAGAACGAATTAAGAAAGTACAAATTCCAAATAAATGAAATTATAAATAATAAAACTCAATTCCTCATACACAGACTTAGACAAGAAAATTTTCACCATAGCAATAAATCCGGTAAATATCTGGCAAATCAAATTAAACGAAATAAAGAAAAAACAACAATCTCAATCATCAAGGACTCTGCAGGGAAGCCCACAAATTCACCCGATGAAATAAATAAAATCTTCAGAAGTTTTTATGCCAATCTATATTCATCTAAAAATAACCCAAATCAAGAAGACATCAATTCATTTCTCAACAGCATTGATTTACCACAGCTTAACAAAGAACAAATCAACATACTTGACTCACCATTAACACAGGACGAACTTTTTACTGCCCTCAATCTGATGCCCAATAACAAAGCACCAGGTCCCGATGGCTTCCCAGCTGAGTTCTATAAACACTTCTGGTTCATTCTAGCTCCACTCTTTAACAAAATGATAACTGAAATAAAACAAAATTTGCAATTTCCAGCCAACATGAACACAGCCAGTATATCACTCCTCCTCAAACCAAACAAAGATCCAACTCTTCCTTCTAGTTACCGTCCCATTTCTCTTCTCAATGTAGATATTAAAATCATCACTAAGGCATTAACTCATAGATTAGACAAAGTCACTCCATCCATAATTCATCCAGATCAAACCGGCTTTATCAAAGGTAGACATTCATCCACTAACACACGCAGACTGTTTAATTTAATCAATTACTCATCATTACAACAAACTGGTACCATCATAGCCTCCTTGGATGCAGAAAAAGCCTTCGACAGAGTAAACTGGACATTTCTCACAAGCACATTACAAAGATTTGGCTTTGGGGAATCATTTATTAACTGGGTTAAAATTCTATATACTTCACCGTCAGCCACTGTCATCACTAATGGGCAAACCTCACAAAGCTTCACACTGCACAGGGGGACTAGGCAAGGATGCCCACTCTCTCCCTCACTTTTCACCATTTTCATTGAACCGTTAGTTGCAGCTATTCGTCAGAACATCTACATAAAAGGAAT
Source organism: Ophthalmolycus amberensis (assembly GCA_024529925.1). Lineage (NCBI taxonomy): Eukaryota > Metazoa > Chordata > Actinopteri > Perciformes > Zoarcidae > Ophthalmolycus > Ophthalmolycus amberensis. Next base: position 42,346 of record JAFEUB010000357.1, read on the forward strand.
TCAAACACTCAACACCCATCACAAGATCAGTCTCTATGCAGATGATATATTGCTCTTCCTACAAAACCCCTACTCATCACTACAGGAAACTATTAAAGTCATGGAATCATTCTCTAATATCTCCGACTACTCCATTAACTGGAGTAAATCATCCATCCTTCCATTAGATAGTAACAGTTGGGATGGGGCAGCCCATACACCACCTATCCCTTTCTGCACAGGTGCCATCACGTATTTGGGAATACATATTTCCCCCAGGCTGTCAGAGCTGTTCACACTCAACTTCACTCCATTACTTAAAACAATAAATGACGACCTCCTCCGCTGGATGAACCTACCATTATCACTCATGGGCAGAATAGCTACAGTTAAAATGACAATACTTCCTAAAATAAATTACCTATTCACAATGATACCATCTCAACCCACCCACTCCTGGTTCAAGTCGCTTGACTCAATCGTTACTCAATTCTACTGGAAAAATAAAACGCCAAGAATTAAACTGGCCACTCTACAAAAACCAAAAACACAAGGAGGACTTGAAGCTCCACATTTTTTTCACTACTCTCTAGCAAATAAACTTCAGTACATTCTTAAATGGATCCACCCCAGCCAATCAGACAACACATGGTTAGATATAGAACAGACAGTTTGTAAGGACATTCAGATTTCTGACCTACCATTTTTAAGCCAATCTATCAAACGCCATCCTTGTTTCAATATACTAACAATAGCAGAAACTCTGACAGCCTGGTGGAAATTCCACAAAATCACTAACATTACTTTTGCACCTTCAAATTTTACTCCCATATGGAACAATCCTGATTTTCTAAGTCACAAGATACCTCTAAATCTCCACACATGGTCCGCTAAAGGCATCACTCATCTGAAACACATCTTCAATAATAACACCATGGTTTCATTCCCTCACTTGGTTCAGAAGTACGGCATCAGGAGCAATCAATGTTTGGAATATCTGCAACTCAAATCATCCGTTCAATCCAAACTTAACATTAAGGCCACTAACCTAGAATTACCCCTCAACCTCAGAATTAATTAATATCCCCTCTTCAAAAAAGTTAATCTCAAAAATATGTAGAGTAATATCACAGTCTGAGAAAACATCATCCATACCATCAAGAAAATGGGAATCAGACCTATCCATCACTCCTGATGCTGATTTCTGGAACCAAATCTGCAATAACATCTACTTCATGACTAAAAATGCCAATTTACAACTAATACAGTATAAAATACTTAACAGAATTCATTACACCGGGCAAAAAATGTTTCAAATGGGATTCACGTCAGATATTTGTCCACATTGCACTCAAAACAGCCCGGATAGCTATGTTCACGCCACCTGGCACTGCACACCAGTTAATCACTTTTGGGAAGAAATAAGTGAGTCACTGTCTGTCTTCCTGGGCTGCCTCGTCCCTTTATCCCCTTCACTGTGCTAACTAGGAGACATCTCAACAATACATCTGAGTAAAACAAACCGCAAATTACTCCTTGTGGCCCGAACTATCGCCAAGAAAACTATCCTCATGAACTGGAAATCAAGGAATAATACACACATCACACACTGGAGAAACTTAATGATCGAGTATATTTCAATGGAAAATCTAACCTCATCCATCATATACAATACAACAGAACACCATTCCACCTGGTCATCCCTCACTATGTTTCTGCAAACGTGACACCACCCATTCTATTAATATTGAAATATGTATAGTATATATACCGGTGTATGTATATATTATTTTTTTTGTGTATTTTTTACTATTATTGATTTCTGTTTTGTTTTTCTTGCCGGACAACCAATTGAAACCCACGTACATGCATACATGAACATCCATATGCACACATACTTACCTGTTTTTCATATATTTTTTTTTTGGTTTGTTGTTTTTTAAATTTATTCTTTTATTATTATTATTATTTTTATATATTTTTCCCTCCATCTCAAAAGGCTCAAGGACATTCTCACACACACACACACACGCACACATACACACACACTGACTATATGATATTTGCTGGCTTTTATCCCACTGTTCTTGTCATCCTCTTGTTGTTATGTCTATGTATTGTCTTAATATTGTCTCGTGTCTTCCAATAAAAATATATAAAAAAAAAAAAAAAAAAAAAAGGAAGTGAGTTAAATACATATGTAATAATGATGAAAAATAAAAGCATTAATAAATCCGATGTCGTCTCGGTGTTGTGACAGCAGCAGCGTCCAATCCTGTGGCTGGGATGTTGAGGTGGGCGGGGCTAATCTTAAATCTGAATAATACACTTTAAAGAGTAAAAGCAGAGGGGCTGGGTTTGTTTCTTTATTGTGTCGTTCAGGGTTAAATAAACATGTGACGTGCTGAGGAGGCGGAGCTCCTTCAGATCGATCAGCTGTTCGACTGTTCAATACTCGGAGGTATTTACTTCACACAAACACCAACAAATCACATCTTTTCTTTAAAAAACTAGAAAATCAGTCTTTGTCGTCGTTGTGCAGCACTTTGCATCGAGCGCTTTGATTGGCTGTTAAGACACTACAGGAAACAGACACGCCCCGCCAAAATAAGACGAGGAATCACACTCCGTTTCAGCTACACATATAAATAAAACTGACACGATAAAAACTAAATCAAACGTTTTTCTAAACATGTGATTGTTGCAGTCGAGCCCTCGGCCATTTTAAATGATTTGATTCTTCTTCGTTGGTTCAACGGACGCAGAGTTCATTAATCACAGAAGAAGAAATCAGAGGCGGTTATTCAAAGGTCTTTAACAGGCTGGTTGGGGGCGGCTACGCAGGGAATAATTTGCATTGACTGGCATGAAGCGGCAGGTGACTCCGCCCACAGGTATGACATCACGACAGGTGAGGGGTCGATCACAAGACGCTCTCCTTCAGCGTGCCCCCCCCCCCCTCAGCTGCTCCGCTCAGTGTGGAAACATCAACGGCGACGTCTCGGCGACGCACCGAGTCTTTGGAGTAATAGTCGTCACTCTGGTCCTTCGCAAAGTTCACGAACACCTGGAACAACAAACGCCGTCCAATCAGATCAACGGGAAGTCTCACTCAGGTGAGTTTAGTGTGGTTACCTGCTCAGGTGTGTGTGTTTAGTGTGGTTACCTGCTCAGGTGTGTGTGGTTAGTGAGGTTACCTGCTCATGTGTGTGTGTTTAGTGTGGTTACCTGCTCAGGTGAGTTTAGTGAGGTTACCTGCTCATGTGTGTGTGTTTAGTGTGGTTACCTGCTCAGGTGTGTGTGGTTAGTGAGGTTACCTGCTCATGTGTGTGTGTTTAGTGTGGTTACCTGCTCAGGTGAGTTTAGTGAGGTTACCTGCTCATGTGTGTGTGTTTAGTGTGGTTACCTGCTCAGGTGTGTGTGGTTAGTGAGGTTACCTGCTCAGGTGTGTGTGGTTAGTGTGGTTACCTGCTCAGGTGTGTGTGGTTAGTGAGGTTACCTGCTCATGTGTGTGTGGTTAGTGTGGTTACCTGCTCAGGTGTGTGTGGTTAGTGTGGTTACCTGCTCAGGTGTGTGTGGTTAGTGTGGTTACCTGCTCAGGTGTGTGTGGTTAGTGAGGTTACCTGCTCAGGTGTGTGTGGTTAGTGTGGTTACCTGCTCAGGTGTGTGTGGTTAGTGAGGTTACCTGCTCATGTGTGTGTGTTTAGTGTGGTTACCTGCTCAGGTGTGTGTGTTTAGTGTGGTTACCTGCTCAGGTGTGTGTGGTTAGTGTGGTTACCTGCTCAGGTGTGTGTGGTTAGTGAGGTTACCTGCTCATGTGTGTGTGGTTAGTGAGGTTACCTGCTCAGGTGTGTGTGGTTAGTGTGGTTACCTGCTCATGTGTGTGTGTTTAGTGTGGTTACCTGCTCAGGTGTGTGTGTTTAGTGTGGTTACCTGCTCAGGTGTGTGTGGTTAGTGTGGTTACCTGCTCATGTGTGTGTGGTTAGTGAGGTTACCTGCTCAGGTGTGTGTGTTTAGTGTGGTTACCTGCTCATGTGTGTGTGGTTAGTGTGGTTACCTGCTCAGGTGTGTGTGGTTAGTGTGGTTACCTGCTCAGGTGTGTGTGGTTAGTGAGGTTACCTGCTCAGGTGAGTTTAGTGAGGTTACCTGCTCAGGTGTGTGTGTTTAGTGTGGTTACCTGCTCAGGTGTGTGTGGTTAGTGTGGTTACCTGCTCATGTGTGTGTGGTTAGTGAGGTTACCTGCTCAGGTGTGTGTGTTTAGTGTGGTTACCTGCTCATGTGTGTGTGGTTAGTGAGGTTACCTGCTCAGGTGTGTGTGGTTAGTGTGGTTACCTGCTCAGGTGTGTGTGGTTAGTGAGGTTACCTGCTCAGGTGAGTTTAGTGAGGTTACCTGCTCAGGTGTGTGTGTTTAGTGTGGTTACCTGCTCAGGTGTGTGTGGTTAGTGTGGTTACCTGCTCATGTGTGTGTGGTTAGTGAGGTTACCTGCTCAGGTGTGTGTGTTTAGTGTGGTTACCTGCTCATGTGTGTGTGGTTAGTGTGGTTACCTGCTCAGGTGTGTGTGTTTAGTGTGGTTACCTGCTCAGGTGTGTGTGTTTAGTGAGGTTACCTGCTCAGGTGTGTGTGTTTAGTGAGGTTACCTGCTCAGGTGTGTGTGGTTAGTGTGGTTACCTGCTCAGGTGTGTGTGGTTAGTGAGGTTACCTGCTCAGGTGTGTGTGTTTAGTGTGGTTACCTGCTCAGGTGTGTGTGTTTAGTGAGGTTACCTGCTCAGGTGTGTGTGTTTAGTGAGGTTACCTGCTCAGGTGTGTGTGGTTAGTGTGGTTACCTGCTCATGTGTGTGTGGTTAGTGAGGTTACCTGCTCAGGTGTGTGTGTTTAGTGTGGTTACCTGCTCAGGTGTGTGTGTTTAGTGAGGTTACCTGCTCAGGTGTGTGTGGTTAGTGTGGTTACCTGGTCCAGGGTGGTCTGGGTGACGGAGTAGTCCTCGATCCTCAGCAGGTCCTTGTTCTTGGCGAGGATGGAGAAGATGTGTGCGAGTGAGGTGAGAGAAGATGGCAGCTGGTACTGCAGCATGTTCCTGTGTTTCTCCTTCAGAGTGCTGCCGCTCAGCTCGCTCTCGATGAACTTCATGACGGGCAGCAGGTCTCCGTCCGGCCCCCCCACCCTCAGGATGATGGT
>JAFEUB010000357.1:52500-55000 GCA_024529925.1 Ophthalmolycus amberensis
CTTCAAACATAACTCTGCAAACTGCCACCTGCAAAAGTTCTCTGACGACTCTGCAATCGTCGGCCTCATCTCCGCCGATGATGACAGAGAATACAGGGAACTAAACCAGGACTTTTTAGGATGGTGCCAGCGGAACCGCCTCCACATCAACTCCAGCAAGACCAAGGAGCTGGTGGTGGACTTCCGCCGGGGTAAACGCCCTCCTCCGACACCGGTGAGCATCCAGGGACTGGACATTGAGGTCGTGAAGTCGTATAAGTACCTGGGTGTTCACTTGAACAATAAACTGGACTGGACTGACCACGCTCACGCTCTTTATGAAAAAGGACAGAGCAGACTCTTTCTGCTGAGGAGACTGAGGTCTTTTGGGGTGCAGGGAGCACTCCTGAAGACCTTCTTCGACTCCGTGGTGGCATCAGCCATCTTCTATGGAGTGGTCTTCTGGAGCAGCAGCATCGCGGCAGCTGACAGGAGGAGACTGGACAAACTGGTGAGGAAGGCCAGCAGCGTGCTGGGATGTCCACTGGATACTGTGGAGGTGGTGGGAGACAGGAGGATGATGGCGAAGCTCTCATCCCTGATGAGCCACGCCTCCCACCCCATGCAGGACACTCTGGCAGCTCTGCACAGCTCCTTCAGTCACCGGCTGATTCACCCCCGGTGTCTGACGGAGAGGTACCGCAAGTCCTTTCTCCCCGCTGCTGTCAGGCTGCACAACAAACTGCTCTCGGTGGACCACTAACACTTGAACACTTGAACACGAACACTTTGAACACTTTAACACTTTAATTCATTCACCTGGTGCAATATCTCATCTAATCCGTGCAATATCCAATACGTTTAAGTATTTACCTGATCCGTCTGTATATTCTGTATATACTGTATATACTGTATATACTGGTATATTTAATACTCTTCTTTACTGTCTTATTTTATTACTGTTTTACTGTTTACTGTTTAGTTTATTATATTACTTGTGAGCAATGCTGCTGTAATCCTGTAATTTCCCCACTGAGGGACTAATAAAGGATTATCTTATCTTAAACAGACAAACACACACAAACAGACACACACACACACACAGAGACACACACACACACAGAGACACACACACACACGCAGAGACACACACACACAGACACAAACAGACAGACACACACACACACACAGAGACACACACACACACACACAAACAGACAAACACACACAAACAGACACACACACACAGAGACAAACACACACAAACAGACACACACACACAGAGACACACACACACACACACAGACACAAACAGACAGACACACACACACACACACACACAGAGACACACACACAGACACACAGAGACACACACACACAAACAGACACACACACACACAGAGAGACACACACACACACACACACACACACACACAGAGAGACACACACACACACACAGAGACACACACACACACACACACAGAGACACACACACACACACAGAGAGACACACACACACACACAGAGACACACACACACACAAACAGGCACACACACACACACAGAGAGACACACACACACACAGAGAGACACACACACAGAGAGAGAGACACACACACACACACACAGAGACACACACACACACACAAGCAGACACACACACACAGAGAGAGAGACACACACACACAGAGACACACACACACACACAGACACACACACAGAGACACACACACACACACAAACAGACACACGCACACACAGAGACAAACACACATATATATATATCTATATACTGTATATATAATATATGTATCTCTTGTACCTCTTCCCAGCTAGGAAAGCTTCTCCACTGGTCACCAGAGTGTCTCCAGTCAGCATCTTAAAGGTTGTCGTTTTTCCAGCTCCGTTCACCCCGAGGAGCCCAAAACACTGAGAAACACACACACATTTATACATTATATACACATATATATACACACATGTATATATATATATGTGTGTGTGTATATATATACATGTATATACACACGTGTATACATTACATTACATTACTGTCATTTAGCAGACGCTTTTATCCAAAGCGACTTACAATAAGTGTATTCAACATCGGTTTGAGAGAACAACTAGTCACCAGAAGTAATAAGTGCATCTCCTTTCCTCAAACAAGCATCTAAGAGCATAAACCAGCGCCAACGTACAGTGCAGAAACAAACGAATGCAATAAGTGCCACAAACTAATATGAAAACGATAAGTGCAATAAGCTAGTATGAATACAATAGATGCTAAGTGAGTGCTAAGTGGAAGGCTCAGGGTAGGCCTTCTTGAAGAGGTGAGTCTTCAGCCTGATGAAAGATGGGCAGCGACTCTGCTGTCCTGAGGTCAGTGGGGAGTTCATTCTACCACTGAGGGGTCAGGACAGAAAACAACAGCGACCGGGTCGATCGGCCGCAGGGACCTCTGAGCGACGGGGCGACCGATCGCCCCGAGGCAGCAGAGCGAAGAGGTCGGGCGGGGGTGTAG
>JAFEUB010000357.1:67500-245000 GCA_024529925.1 Ophthalmolycus amberensis
ACCTCTACTGTGAGAGTATCTCGTGAGAACATCATCTCTACTGTGAGAGTATCTAGTGAGAACATCACCTCTACTGTGAGAGTATCTAGTGAGAACATCACCTCTACTGTGAGAGTATCTAGTGAGAACATCACCTCTACTGTGAGAGTATCTAGTGAGAACATCACCTCTACTGTGAGAGTATCTAGTGAGAACATCACCTCTACTGTGAGAGTATCTAGTGAGAACATCACCTCTACTGTGAGAGTATCTCGTGAGAACATCATCTCTACTGTGAGAGTATCTAGAGAGAACATCACCTCTACTGTGAGAGTATCTAGTGACAACATCACCTCTACTGTGAGAGTATCTAGAGAGAACATCACCTCTACTGTGAGAGTATCTAGTGACAACATCACCTCTTCTGTGAGAGTATCTAGTGAGAACACCACCTCTACTGTGAGAGTATCTAGTGAGAACACCACCTCTACTGTGAGAGTATCTGTGAGAACATCACCTCTACTGTGAGAGTATCTAGAGAGAACATCACCTCTACTGTGAGAGTATCTCGTGAGAACATCATCTCTACTGTGAGAGTATCTGTGAGAACATCACCTCTACTGTGAGAGTATCTAGTGAGAACATCATCTCTACTGTGAGAGTATCTGTGAGAACACCACCTCTACTGTGAGAGTATCTAGTGAGAACACCACCTCTACTGTGAGAGTATCTAGTGAGAACACCACCTCTACTGTGAGAGTATCTAGTGACAACACCACCTCTACTGTGAGAGTATCTGTGAGAACATCACCTCTACTGTGAGAGTATCTAGTGAGAACACCACCTCTACTGTGAGAGTATCTAGTGAGAACACCACCTCTACTGTGAGAGTATCTAGTGACAACACCACCTCTACTGTGAGAGTATCTAGTGAGAACACCACCTCTACTGTGAGAGTATCTAGTGACAACACCACCTCTACTGTGAGAGTATCTAGTGACAACACCACCTCTACTGTGAGAGTATCTAGTGACAACACCACCTCTACTGTGACAGTATCTAGTGAGAACACCACCTCTACTGTGAGAGTATCTGAGAGAACATCATCTCTACTGTGAGAGTATCTAGTGAGAACACCACCTCTACTGTGAGAGTATCTGAGAGAACATCATCTCTACTGTGAGAGTATCTAGTGAGAACACCACCTCTACTGTGAGAGTATCTAGTGACAACACCACCTCTACTGTGAGAGTATCTAGTGACAACACCACCTCTACTGTGAGAGTATCTAGTGAGAACACCACCTCTACTGTGAGAGTATCTAGTGACAACACCACCTCTACTGTGAGAGTATCTGTGAGAACACCACCTCTACTGTGAGAGTATCTAGTGACAACACCACCTCTACTGTGAGAGTATCTGTGAGAACACCACCTCTACTGTGAGAGTATCTAGTGACAACACCACCTCTACTGTGAGAGTATCTGTGAGAACACCACCTCTACTGTGAGAGTATCTAGTGACAACACCACCTCTACTGTGAGAGTATCTAGTGACAACACCACCTCTACTGTGAGAGTATCTAGTGAGAACACCACCTCTACTGTGAGAGTATCTAGTGACAACACCACCTCTACTGTGAGAGTATCTAGTGAGAACATCACCTCTACTGTGAGAGTATCGAGTGAGAACACCATCTCTACTGTGAGAGTATCTAGTGAGAACACCACCTCTACTGTGAGAGTATCGAGTGAGAACACCATCTCTACTGTGAGAGTATCTAGTGAGAACACCACCTCTACTGTGAGAGTATCTGTGACAACATCACCTCTACTGTGAGAGTATCTAGTGACAACATCACCTCTACTGTGAGAGTATCTAGTGACAACACCACCTCTACTGTGAGAGTATCTAGTGAGAACACCATCTCTACTGTGAGAGTATCTAGTGACAACACCACCTCTACTGTGAGAATATCTAGTGACAACACCACCTCTACTGTGAGAGTATCTAGTGACAACATCACCTCTACTGTGAGAGTATCTAGTGACAACACCACCTCTACTGTGAGAGTATCTAGTGACAACACCACCTCTACTGTGAGAGTATCTGTGAGAACATCATCTCTACTGTGAGAGTATCTAGTGAGAACATCATCTCTACTGTGAGAGTATCTAGTGAGAACACCACCTCTACTGTGAGAGTATCTAGTGAGAACACCATCTCTACTGTGAGAGTATCTGTGAGAACATCACCTCTACTGTGAGAGTATCTAGTGAGAACATCACCTCTACTGTGAGAGTATCTAGTGAGAACACCACCTCTACTGTGAGAGTATCTAGTGACAACACCACCTCTACTGTGAGAGTATCTAGTGACAACACCACCTCTACTGTGAGAGTATCTAGTGAGAACATCACCTCTACTGTGAGAGTATCTAGTGAGAACACCATCTCTACTGTGAGAGTATCTAGTGAGAACAACACCTCTACTGTGAGAGTATCTAGTGACAACACCACCTCTACTGTGAGAGTATCTAGTGAGAACACCACCTCTACTGTGAGAGTATCTAGTGAGAACACCACCTCTACTGTGAGAGTATCTGTGAGAACATCACCTCTACTGTGAGAGTATCTAGAGAGAACACCACCTCTACTGTGAGAGTATCTGTGAGAACATCACCTCTACTGTGAGAGTATCTAGAGAGAACACCACCTCTACTGTGAGAGTATCTAGTGACAACACCACCTCTACTGTGAGAGTATCTAGTGACAACACCACCTCTACTGTGAGAGTATCTAGTGACAACACCACCTCTACTGTGAGAGTATCTAGTGACAACACCACCTCTACTGTGAGAGTATCTAGTGACAACACCACCTCTACTGTGAGAGTATCTAGTGACAACACCACCTCTACTGTGAGAGTATCTAGTGACAACACCACCTCTACTGTGAGAATATCTAGTGAGAACACCACCTCTACTGTGAGAGTATCTCGTGAGAACATCATCTCTACTGTGAGAGTATCTAGTGAGAACATCACCTCTACTGTGAGAGTATCTAGTGAGAACATCACCTCTACTGTGAGAGTATCTAGTGAGAACATCACCTCTACTGTGAGAGTATCTAGTGAGAACATCACCTCTACTGTGAGAGTATCTAGTGAGAACATCACCTCTACTGTGAGAGTATCTAGTGAGAACATCACCTCTACTGTGAGAGTATCTCGTGAGAACATCATCTCTACTGTGAGAGTATCTAGAGAGAACATCACCTCTACTGTGAGAGTATCTAGTGACAACATCACCTCTACTGTGAGAGTATCTAGAGAGAACATCACCTCTACTGTGAGAGTATCTAGTGACAACATCACCTCTTCTGTGAGAGTATCTAGTGAGAACACCACCTCTACTGTGAGAGTATCTGTGAGAACATCACCTCTACTGTGAGAGTATCTAGAGAGAACATCACCTCTACTGTGAGAGTATCTCGTGAGAACATCATCTCTACTGTGAGAGTATCTGTGAGAACATCACCTCTACTGTGAGAGTATCTGTGAGAACACCACCTCTACTGTGAGAGTATCTAGTGAGAACACCACCTCTACTGTGAGAGTATCTAGTGAGAACACCACCTCTACTGTGAGAGTATCTAGTGACAACACCACCTCTACTGTGAGAGTATCTGTGAGAACATCACCTCTACTGTGAGAGTATCTAGTGAGAACACCACCTCTACTGTGAGAGTATCTAGTGAGAACACCACCTCTACTGTGAGAGTATCTAGTGACAACACCACCTCTACTGTGAGAGTATCAAGTGAGAACATCACCTCTACTGTGAGAGTATCTAGTGAGAACACCATCTCTACTGTGAGAGTATCTAGTGAGAACACCACCTCTACTGTGAGAGTATCTAGTGACAACACCACCTCTACTGTGAGAGTATCTAGTGACAACACCACCTCTACTGTGAGAGTATCTAGTGACAACACCACCTCTACTGTGACAGTATCTAGTGAGAACACCACCTCTACTGTGAGAGTATCTGAGAGAACATCATCTCTACTGTGAGAGTATCTAGTGAGAACACCACCTCTACTGTGAGAGTATCTGAGAGAACATCATCTCTACTGTGAGAGTATCTAGTGAGAACACCACCTCTACTGTGAGAGTATCTAGTGACAACACCACCTCTACTGTGAGAGTATCTAGTGACAACACCACCTCTACTGTGAGAGTATCTAGTGAGAACACCACCTCTACTGTGAGAGTATCTAGTGACAACACCACCTCTACTGTGAGAGTATCTGTGAGAACACCACCTCTACTGTGAGAGTATCTAGTGACAACACCACCTCTACTGTGAGAGTATCTGTGAGAACACCACCTCTACTGTGAGAGTATCTAGTGACAACACCACCTCTACTGTGAGAGTATCTGTGAGAACACCACCTCTACTGTGAGAGTATCTAGTGACAACACCACCTCTACTGTGAGAGTATCTAGTGACAACACCACCTCTACTGTGAGAGTATCTAGTGAGAACACCACCTCTACTGTGAGAGTATCTAGTGACAACACCACCTCTACTGTGAGAGTATCTAGTGAGAACATCACCTCTACTGTGAGAGTATCGAGTGAGAACACCATCTCTACTGTGAGAGTATCCAGTGAGAACACCACCTCTACTGTGAGAGTATCGAGTGAGAACACCATCTCTACTGTGAGAGTATCTAGTGAGAACACCACCTCTACTGTGAGAGTATCTGTGACAACATCACCTCTACTGTGAGAGTATCTAGTGACAACATCACCTCTACTGTGAGAGTATCTAGTGACAACACCACCTCTACTGTGAGAGTATCTAGTGAGAACACCATCTCTACTGTGAGAGTATCTAGTGACAACACCACCTCTACTGTGAGAATATCTAGTGACAACACCACCTCTACTGTGAGAGTATCTAGTGACAACATCACCTCTACTGTGAGAGTATCTAGTGACAACACCACCTCTACTGTGAGAGTATCTAGTGACAACACCACCTCTACTGTGAGAGTATCTGTGAGAACATCATCTCTACTGTGAGAGTATCTAGTGAGAACATCATCTCTACTGTGAGAGTATCTAGTGAGAACACCACCTCTACTGTGAGAGTATCTAGTGAGAACACCATCTCTACTGTGAGAGTATCTGTGAGAACATCACCTCTACTGTGAGAGTATCTAGTGAGAACATCACCTCTACTGTGAGAGTATCTAGTGAGAACACCACCTCTACTGTGAGAATCTGTGAGAACATCACCTCTACTGTGAGAGTATCTAGTGAGAACACCACCTCTACTGTGAGAATCTGTGCGAACATCACCTCTACTGTGAGAATCTGTGAGAACATCATCTCTACTGTGAGAGTATCTGTGAGAACATCACCTCTACTGTGAGAATCTGTGCGAACATCACCTCTACTGTGAGAGTATCTAGTGAGAACACCACCTCTACTGTGAGAGTATCTAGTGAGAACACCACCTCTACTGTGAGAGTATCTGTGAGAACATCACCTCTACTGTGAGAGTATCTAGTGAGAACACCACCTCTACTGTGAGAGTATTGTAATGGGAAAAAATGTTTTTATTCTGCTCTATGCTTAGTTCTCCTCAGACGGACAGCGCCTGCTTTAACATAAACCTAAACATTCACATAGGTCTAACATAAACCTCCCCATTAACATAAACATTCACATAGGTCTAACATAAACCTCCCCATTAACATAAACATTCACATAGGTCTAACATAAGACTCCACATAAACATATACATTCACATCGGTCAAAGAGTACAGGAGGAGACATTTGGAGGCCATGTATGGCCTCGACATAGAACCAGGCCTACTTTTGCTATTGCAGAGAATATTCCAGACATTGCACAGTTTACACAAATGTCATTCTCCCATCATTCTTCCCCTTGCCTGGTTCAGCTGTTTTCTTCTGTCTGTGGGTATAAAGGTAGCATGCATGAAGATGATTTTAGGGTACTCCTCACAGGGCTCTGCGATACGTGTCTGTTGAGAACTGCTCTCTCATTTGCTTGCAAGCGAATAAATTGACTATTATAACTTTGATCATTCATCCAGACTCTGTTTCATTTGACATTGATTTGATAACACTTTAACACTCTTCTCCCGAATATTCATAGAAATATTCCATAACAGTATCTAGTGAGAACACCACCTCTACTGTGAGAGTATCTAGTGACAACACCACCTCTACTGTGAGAGTATCTAGTGACAACACCACCTCTACTGTGAGAGTATCTAGTGACAACACCACCTCTACTGTGAGAGTATCTAGTGACAACACCACCTCTACTGTGAGAGTATCTAGTGACAACACCACCTCTACTGTGAGAGTATCTAGTGAGAACACCACCTCTACTGTGAGAGTATCTAGTGACAACACCACCTCTACTGTGAGAGTATCTAGTGAGAACACCACCTCTACTGTGAGAGTATCTAGTGAGAACACCACCTCTACTGTGGGAGTATCTAGTGAGAACACCACCTCTACTGTGAGAGTATCTAGTGAGAACACCACCTCTACTGTGAGAGTATCTAGTGAGAACACCACCTCTACTGTGAGAGTATCTAGTGAGAACACCACCTCTACTGTGAGAGTATCTGAGAGAACATCATCTCTACTGTGAGAGTATCTAGTGAGAACACCACCTCTACTGTGAGAGTATCTAGTGAGAACACCACCTCTACTGTGAGAGTATCTGAGAGAACATCATCTCTACTGTGAGAGTATCTAGTGAGAACACCACCTCTACTGTGAGAGTATCTAGTGAGAACACCACCTCTACTGTGAGAGTATCTGAGAGAACATCATCTCTACTGTGAGAGTATCTAGTGAGAACACCACCTCTACTGTGAGAGTATCTAGTGACAACACCACCTCTACTGTGAGAGTATCTAGTGAGAACACCACCTCTACTGTGAGAGTATCTAGTGACAACACCACCTCTACTGTGAGAGTATCTGTGAGAACACCACCTCTACTGTGAGAGTATCTAGTGACAACACCACCTCTACTGTGAGAGTATCTAGTGACAACACCACCTCTACTGTGAGAGTATCTAGTGAGAACACCACCTCTACTGTGAGAGTATCTAGTGACAACACCACCTCTACTGTGAGAGTATCTGTGACAACACCACCTCTACTGTGAGAGTATCTGTGAGAACACCACCTCTACTGTGAGAGTATCTAGTGACAACACCACCTCTACTGTGAGAGTATCTGTGAGAACACCACCTCTACTGTGAGAGTATCTAGTGACAACACCACCTCTACTGTGAGAGTATCTAGTGACAACACCACCTCTACTGTGAGAGTATCTAGTGAGAACACCACCTCTACTGTGAGAGTATCTAGTGACAACACCACCTCTACTGTGAGAGTATCTCGTGACACCACCTCTACTGTGAGAGTATCGAGTGAGAACACCACCTCTACTGTGAGAGTATCTGTGACAACATCACCTCTACTGTGAGAATATCTAGTGACAACACCACCTCTACTGTGAGAGTATCTAGTGACAACATCACCTCTACTGTGAGAGTATCTAGTGACAACACCACCTCTACTGTGAGAGTATCTAGTGAGAACATCACCTCTACTGTGAGAGTATCTGTGACAACATCACCTCTACTGTGAGAATATCTAGTGACAACACCACCTCTACTGTGAGAGTATCTAGTGACAACATCACCTCTACTGTGAGAGTATCTAGTGAGAACACCACCTCTACTGTGAGAGTATCTAGTGAGAACATCACCTCTACTGTGAGAGTATCTGTGACAACATCACCTCTACTGTGAGAATATCTAGTGACAACACCACCTCTACTGTGAGAGTATCTAGTGAGAACATCACCTCTACTGTGAGAGTATCTAGTGAGAACACCACCTCTACTGTGAGAATCTGTGAGAACATCACCTCTACTGTGAGAGTATCTAGTGAGAACACCATCTCTACTGTGAGAGTATCTGTGAGAACACCATCTCTACTGTGAGAGTATCTAGTGAGAACACCACCTCTACTGTGAGAATCTGTGAGAACATCACCTCTACTGTGAGAGTATCTAGTGAGAACACCATCTCTACTGTGAGAGTATCTAGTGAGAACACCACCTCTACTGTGAGAATCTGTGCGAACATCACCTCTACTGTGAGAGTATCTAGTGAGAACATCATCTCTACTGTGAGAGTATCTAGTGAGAACACCACCTCTACTGTGAGAATCTGTGCGAACATCACCTCTACTGTGAGAATCTGTGAGAACATCATCTCTACTGTGAGAGTATCTAGTGAGAACACCACCTCTACTGTGAGAGTATCTAGTGAGAACACCATCTCTACTGTGAGAGTATCTAGTGAGAACACCATCTCTACTGTGAGAGTATCTAGTGAGAACACCACCTCTACTGTGAGAGTATCTAGTGAGAACACCATCTCTACTGTGAGAGTATCTAGTGAGAACACCACCTCTACTGTGAGAGTATCTAGTGACAACACCACCTCTACTGTGAGAGTATCTCGTGAGAACACCATCTCTACTGTGAGAATATCTGTGAGAACATCATCTCTACTGTGAGAATATCTGTGAGAACATCATCTCTACTGTGAGAATATCTAGTGAGAACATCATCTCTACTGTGAGAATATCTAGTGAGAACATCATCTCTACTGTGAGAGTATCTAGTGAGAACACCATCTCTACTGTGAGAGTATCTAGTGAGAACACCACCTCTACTGTGAGAGTATCTAGTGAGAACACCATCTCTACTGTGAGAGTATCTAGTGAGAACACCACCTCTACTGTGAGAATATCTAGTGACAACACCACCTCTACTGTGAGAGTATCTCGTGAGAACACCATCTCTACTGTGAGAGTATCTGTGAGAACATCATCTCTACTGTGAGAATATCTGTGAGAACATCATCTCTACTGTGAGAATATCTAGTGAGAACATCATCTCTACTGTGAGAATATCTAGTGAGAACATCATCTCTACTGTGAGAATATCTAGTGAGAACATCATCTCTACTGTGAGAATATCTAGTGAGAACACCATCTCTACTGTGAGAATATCTGTGAGAACATCATCTCTACTGTGAGAATATCTAGTGAGAACATCATCTCTACTGTGAGAATATCTAGTGAGAACATCATCTCTACTGTGAGAGTATCTAGTGAGAACACCATCTCTACTGTGAGAATATCTGTGAGAACATCACCTCTACTGTGAGAATATCTAGTGAGAACATCATCTCTACTGTGAGAATATCTGTGAGAACATCATCTCTACTGTGAGAGTATCTAGTGAGAACATCATCTCTACTGTGAGAATATCTAGTGAGAACATCATCTCTACTGTGAGAGTATCTAGTGAGAACATCATCTCTACTGTGAGAATATCTAGTGAGAACATCATCTCTACTGTGAGAGTATCTAGTGAGAACACCATCTCTACTGTGAGAATATCTGTGAGAACATCATCTCTACTGTGAGAATATCTAGTGAGAACATCATCTCTACTGTGAGAATATCTAGTGAGAACATCATCTCTACTGTGAGAATATCTAGTGAGAACACCATCTCTACTGTGAGAATATCTGTGAGAACATCATCTCTACTGTGAGAATATCTAGTGAGAACATCATCTCTACTGTGAGAATATCTAGTGAGAACATCATCTCTACTGTGAGAGTATCTAGTGAGAACACCATCTCTACTGTGAGAATATCTGTGAGAACATCATCTCTACTGTGAGAATATCTAGTGAGAACATCATCTCTACTGTGAGAATATCTAGTGAGAACATCATCTCTACTGTGAGAATATCTAGTGAGAACACCATCTCTACTGTGAGAATATCTGTGAGAACATCATCTCTACTGTGAGAATATCTAGTGAGAACATCATCTCTACTGTGAGAGTATCTAGTGAGAACATCATCTCTACTGTGAGAGTATCTAGTGAGAACATCATCTCTACTGTGAGAGTATCTAGTGAGAACACCATCTCTACTGTGAGAGTATCTAGTGAGAACACCATCTCTACTGTGAGAATATCTAGTGAGAACACCATCTCTACTGTGAGAATATCTGTGAGAACATCATCTCTACTGTGAGAGTATCTAGTGAGAACACCATCTCTACTGTGAGAATATCTAGTGAGAACACCATCTCTACTGTGAGAATATCTGTGAGAACATCATCTCTACTGTGAGAATATCTGTGAGAACATCATCTCTACTGTGAGAATATCTGTGAGAACATCATCTCTACTGTGAGAGTATCTAGTGAGAACACCATCTCTACTGTGAGAATATCTAGTGAGAACACCATCTCTACT
The DNA here is from genome assembly GCA_024529925.1 of Ophthalmolycus amberensis. Classification (NCBI taxonomy): domain Eukaryota; kingdom Metazoa; phylum Chordata; class Actinopteri; order Perciformes; family Zoarcidae; genus Ophthalmolycus; species Ophthalmolycus amberensis. Next base: position 77,895 of record JAFEUB010000357.1, read on the forward strand.
GTGAGAATATCTAGTGAGAACACCATCTCTACTGTGAGAATATCTAGTGAGAACACCATCTCTACTGTGAGAATATCTGTGAGAACATCATCTCTACTGTGAGAATATCTAGTGAGAACATCATCTCTACTGTGAGAATATCTAGTGAGAACATCATCTCTACTGTGAGAGTATCTAGTGAGAACATCATCTCTACTGTGAGAATATCTGTGAGAACATCATCTCTACTGTGAGAATATCTAGTGAGAACATCATCTCTACTGTGAGAGTATCTAGTGACAACATCACCTCTACTGTGAGAGTATCTGTGACAACATCACCTCTACTGTGAGAGTATCTAGTGAGAACACCTCTCACAGTATCCACACACACATTGAGTTACTGTGTGTGTGTGTGTGTTACCAAATCTCTCCAGGGCGTCGGCCATTGCCTGGTTCTTCACCATGTCGATGAGTCCTCGACCGAGACAGAAGTGAGGGAAGATGAGGAGGACGTTCTTCAGGATGTCGTTGAATCCTCCAATCTCCTGAGAACGAGAAGTTAATCCCAATCCTCATTTAATTATGAGGTTTAGATTACAGATGCAGTTTAGATGAACTCTGATCCTCAGATTAAAGCTGGAGTTTAGATGAACTCTGATCTCACGTTGTTTCCGAACAGCTCCATGACGAAGGTGGAGATGCTGCCGTTGATGCCGATGAGGATATTGACGCTGGTGAGGACGACGTAGGCCGTGCTGGGGATCTGGAAGAAGAAGGAGGCCGGGTACATCAGAGGAGTGATGGACCAGCTGAGAACAAGAGAAGAAGAAGGCTCTGTTAGAACACGAGAGAGAACGTCAAAGATTTATTAGAAGAAACTGAAAGCTCCAGAAAATACACTCAACTTACTTTATGCTAGGATCAATAAAAATATGTTTGGATTTATCTGCTGTTTAAAGTACTGTGTAGTATTACTGTGTGGTAGTACTCTGTATTTGTACTTCGTACCAGTACTCTGTAGCAGTACTCTGTAGTATTATTCTGTATTAGTAGTGTGTATCAGTACTCTGTAGTATTATTCTGTATTGGTAGTGTGTATCAGTACTCTGTAGTATTATTCTGTATTAGTAGTGTGTATCAGTACTCTGTAGTATTATTCTGTATTAGTAGTGTGTATCAGTACTCTGTAGTAGTACTGTTCTCTGACCCGTAGAGCAGCAGCAGCAGAGCGAGCACCGGCAGGTTGGTAGAGGAGACGTAGGCTTGTTGTTGGAAACAGATGAAGATGATGACGACCAGCGTTGCCGGGACGACGTAGTTACACTGTAGAGAGACACAAACAACAACATTAACAACACTGATACACACACACACACGTTACACACTGTATCTATTGATGGTATCTACTGATGGTATCTATTGATGGATACTACTGATGGTATATATTGATGGTATCTATTGATGGATACTACTGATGGTATCTATTGATGGATACTACTGATGGTATATATTGATGGATACTACTGATGGTATCTATTGATGGATACTACTGATGGTATATATTGATGGATACTACTGATGGTATCTATTGATGGATACTACTGATGGTATATATTGATGGATACTACTGATGGTATCTATTGATGGATACTACTGATGGTATCTATTGATGGATACTACTGATGGTATATATTGATGGATACTACTGATGGTATCTATTGATGGATACTACTGATGGTATCTATTGATGGATACTACTGATGGTATATATTGATGGATACTACTGATGGTATCTATTGATGGATACTACTGATGGTATCTATTGATGGATACTACTGATGGTATATATTGATGGATACTACTGATGGTATCTATTGATGGATACTACTGATGGTATCTATTGATGGATACTACTGATGGTATATATTGATGGATACTACTGATGGTATCTATTGATGGATACTACTGATGGTATCTATTGATGGATACTACTGATGGTATCTATTGATGGATACTACTGATGGTATCTATTGATGGATACTACTGATGGTATATATTGATGGATACTACTGATGGTATCTATTGATGGATACTACTGATGGTATATATTGATGGATACTACTGATGGTGTCTATTGATGGATACTACTGATGGTATCTATTGATGGATACTACTGATGGTATATATTGATGGATACTACTGATGGTATCTATTGATGGATACTACTGATTGTATCTATTGATGGATACTACTGATGGTATATATTGATGGATACTACTGATGGTATCTATTGATGGATACTACTGATGGTATCTATTGATGGATACTACTGATGGTATATATTGATGGTATCTATTGATGGATACTACTGATGGTATATACTGATGGATACTACTGATGATATCTATTGATGGATACTACTGATGGTATATATTGATGGATACTACTGATGGTATCTATTGATGGATACTACTGATGGTATATATTGATGGATACTACTGATGGTATCTATTGATGGATACTACTGATGGTATATATTGATGGATACTACTGATGGTATCTATTGATGGATACTACTGATGGTATATATTGATGGATACTACTGATGGTATCTATTGATGGATACTACTGATGGTATCTATTGATGGATACTACTGATGGTATATATTGATGGATACTACTGATGGTATCTATTGATGGATACTACTGATGGTATATATTGATGGATACTACTGATGGTATCTATTGATGGATACTACTGATGGTATATATTGATGGATACTACTGATGGTATCTATTGATGGATACTACTGATGGTATATATTGATGGATACTACTGATGGTATCTATTGATGGATACTACTGATGGTATATATTGATGGATACTACTGATGGTATATATTGATGGATACTACTGATTGTATCTATTGATGGATACTACTGATGGTATATATTGATGGATACTACTGATGGTATCTATTGATGGATACTACTGATGGTATCTATTGATGGATACTACTGATGGTATCTATTGATGGATACTACTGATGGTATATATTGATGGATACTACTGATGGTATATATTGATGGTATATATTGATGGTATCTATTGATGGATACTACTGATGGTATCTATTGATGGATACTACTGATTGTATCTACTGATGGTATCTATTGATGGATACTACTGATGGCATCTATTGATGGCATCTATTGATGGATACTACTGATGGTATATATTGATGGTATCTATTGATGGATACTACTGATGGTATCTATTGATGGATACTATTGATGGTATCTATTTATGGTATCTATTGATGGATACTACTGATGGTATCTATTTATGGTATCTATTGATGGATACTACTGATGGTATCTATTTATGGTATCTATTGATGGATACTACTGATGGTATCTATTGATGGATATTACTGATTGCATATATTGATGGTATCTATTGATCGATACTATTGATGGTATCTACTGATGGATACTATTGATGGTATCTATTGATGTTATATATTGATGGTATCTATTGATGGATACTGTTGATGGTATATATTGATGGATACAGTTGATGGTATATATTGATGGTATCTATTGATGGATACTACTGATGGTATATATTGATGGTATCTATTGATGGATACTACTGATGGTATATATTGATGGTATCTATTGATGGATACTACTGATGGTATATATTGATGGTATATATTGATGGATACTATTGATGGTATATATTGATGGCATCTATTGATGGATACTACTGATGGTATCTATTGATGGTATCTATTGATGGATACTACTGATGGTATATATTGATGGATACTACTGATGGTATCTATTGATGGATACTACTGATGGTATCTATTGATGGATACTATTGATGGTATCTATTGATGGTATATATTGATGGATACTACTGATGGTATATATTGATGGATACTACTGATGGCATCTATTGATGGATACTACTGATGGTATCTATTGATGGTATATGTTGATGGATACTACTGATGGTATATATTGATGGATACTACTGATGGTATATATTGATGGATACTACTGATGGCATCTATTGATGGATACTACTGATGGTATCTATTGATGGTATATATTGATGGATACTACTGATGGTATCTATTGATGGATACTACTGATGGCATCTATTGATGGATACTACTGATGGTATCTATTGATGGTATATATTGATGGATACTACTGATGGTATCTATTGATGGATACTACTGATGGTATCGATTGATGGATACTACTGATGGTATCTATTGATGGATACTGTTGATGGTATCTATTGATGGTATATATTGATGGTATCTATTGATGGATACTATTGATGGTATATATTGATGGCATCTATTGATGGATACTACTGATGGTATATATTGATGGCATCTATTGATGGATACTACTGATGGTATCTATTTATGGTATATGTTGATGGATACTACTGATGGTATCTATTGATGGATACTACTGATGGTATCTATTGATGGATACTACTGATGGTATATATTGATACTACTGATGGTATATATTGATGGTATCTATTGATGGATACTACTGATGGTATCTATTGATGGTATCTATTGATGGATACTACGGATGGCATCTATTGATGGATACTACTGATGGATACTACTGATGGTATCTATTGATGGATACTACTGATGGCATCTATTGATGGATACTACTGATGGTATATATTGATGGTATCTATTGATGGTATCTATTGATGGATACTACTGATGGTATCTATTGATGGATACTACTGATGGTATCTATTGATGGTATCTATTGATGGTATCTATTGATGGCATCTATTGATGGATACTACTGATGGTATATATTGATGGATACTACTGATGGTATCTATTGATGGTAACTATTGATGGGTACTACTGATGGATACTACTGATGGTATATATTGATGGATACTACTGATGGTATCTATTGATGGTAACTATTGATGGGTACTACTGATGGATACTACTGATGGTATATATTGATGGATACTACTGATGGTATCTATTGATGGTATCTATTGATGGATACTACTGATGGTATATATTGATGGATACTACTGATGGTATCTATTGATGGTATCTATTGATGGATACTACTGATGGTATCTATTGATGGATACTACTGATGGTATCTATTGATGGTATCTATTGATGGCATCTATTGATGGCATCTGTTGATCTGTTGACGGTACATTGATCGTATACTCTCAGAATGAACATCCTATTCTCACCATGTCCCAGATGAAGTTGGCCACCCAGTAGAGCAGCGGCTGCACTCCGCTGATGAACTGCATGTGTTTGGCTTTACTGACTCGCTCCTGGATGAGGAAGACCACAAAGCTGGCCGGGACGAAGGACATGGCGAATATCACACAGATGGACACCAGGACGTCCACAGAAGTCGTTACCCTGGAGACAGACAGGAGGAGGAGTCAGGTCTGTGTGGTTTATGTGAACCATGAGGTCAGTCTCATGGTGTACTTCCTGTCAGGTCAGTAGTCTCAGGTGTACTTCCTGTCATGTCAGTAGTCTCAGGTGTACTTCCTGTCAGGTCAGTAGTGTCAGGTGTACTTCCTGTCAGGTCAGTCATCTCAGGTGTACTTCCTGTCAGGTCAGTAGTGTCAGGTGTACTTCCTGTCAGGTCAGTAGTCTCAGGTGTACTTCCTGTCAGGTCAGTAGTGTCAGGTGTACTTCCTGTCAGGTCAGTAGTCTCAGGTGTACTTCCTGTCAGGTCAGTAGTGTCAGGTGTACTTCCTGTCAGGTCAGTCGTCTCAGGTGTACTTCCTGTCAGGTCAGTCGTCTCAGGTGTACTTCCTCTCAGTACTCACAGAGCCACCTGTGAGAGCTGCTCCTTGGTGAGGTTCAGAGGGTGGTTGAAGGCCCTGATGCCGTACTGGTTGGGGTCTGTCCCTTCAGGCAGGTTTGCCCTCAGGATGCCGTTGTTCATCACGTTGATGAAGGCTCCGATGCTGTGCCAGCCTTTGTTGTTGAACCAGATCTGAGGACGGTTCACATTTGTCATTAGTCAGTAATTATAATAATAACAGCCGTAGTTTAGTAGAAACAAGCTTCTCCTGGAGCTTTCAACCACGTCACAGGGTCTTCTTCAGTCCTTCAGTTTCTCACCTTCACGTTGTTCTTTGTGTCCAAACCGTTGATGAAGCCTGACAGACTGTCGAGGAATCGATCTGCTGCCGCTCCCTGAAACGAGCAGCTGTCAGTTTAACATCCAGCACTTCATTCAGTCACAGTGTAGATCATTGAACTAACTTACTTCATTTAATCTATTTAGTTAATTTAATTAATTGAGATTTCTTAGTTTCTTTACTTATTTATTGAATTAAACTAATTAAAGACTTTCTGAAGCTTGAACCGACCTTCTGTAGCTCAAAGATCTTTCTGACTCGTTCGATGGCATCGTCGATCTCATTGGCCGGTGGGAGGACCTGAGTGCTCCTGGCGCCCAATGAGAAGCCTCCGTACCTGCAGAGAGAAAAAACAGATCAATGTGTGACAAACAGGAAACAACGACAGTTTATGGTTGACAAAATAAAAGCAGAAGAAAGAAAAACACTGACCTGAACTCGTTCACCCAAACTTTGTTCTTCAGACTGTGAACAGACAGCAGCTTTTAGTCACCAAGTAACACTGTGTACTCCATGTACTACTGTGTACGTCTGTGTCCACTGTGTTCTACTGTGTATTACTGTGTATCTACAGTGTACTCTGTGTTTCTACAGTATATTAAATATGTATATTCTGTGTATTACATGTGTATCTACAGTGTACTCTGTGTATCTACAGTATATTAAATATGTATATTCTGTGTATTACATGTATATCTACAGTGTACTCTGTGTATCTACAGTATATTAAATATGTATATTCTGTGTATTACATGTATATCTACAGTGTGCTCTGTGTATCTACAGTATATTAAATATGTATATTCTGTGTATTACATGTATATCTACAGTGTACTCTGTGTATCTACAGTATATTAAATGTGTATATTATGTGTATTACATGTGTATCTACAGTGTACTCTGTGTATATACAGTATATTAAATGTGTATTACATGTGTATCTACAGTGTACTCTGTGTATCTACAGTATATTAAATATGTATATTCTGTGTATTACTGTGTATCTACAGTGTATCTTCAGAGTATTACATGTGTATCTAATGTGTATCTACAGTGTATTTAATGTGTATATTCTGTGTATTTCTGTGTATATGTACTGCAGTATATTGTCTCACCTCTTGCCGATGATCTGAGCGTATGTTTTCACCAGGTAGTCTGAGATGTTTCTTCCTGTCAGGTTCTGCAGAGTGTCATTGGCGCTCAGCTTCATCTGGACACCAACAGTCATTTCTTTAACAACATTACTATTAACTGTAAATCATGTATTGTACTACTACTGTTTCTTTACCGTTACAATATAATAATGTTAATAATAACAATGTTCTTTGTGCTGTTTTCCGCACACACACCATTATATATCTTCTGATGAAGATATATAATATTTACATGAATATATTTTAACAGAGGCCTAATGATGCGTTCAGGTTGAGGTCTGGGTCAGATGGTCTGACCTCAGGGGGGGGCAGTCCTCCAGCTCCAGCAGGACAGTCCGGCAGCATCTTCTTCTTGCCGTCACAGCTGCAGAAACAGGCCGGAGACGGATCCTCCATGGTCCAGTTTGTGGAACTGAACAGCTGCTGGAGGCTTTCAGGGACATCAGGAATCTGCCAGTCCTCATCGCCCATCGTACAGGGAGCCTCTCTGAGGACGGGGAGATAATCAATGATCATACTGCATGTGTGATTACCTCATGCTTAAAGATACAGGACAAATGAGGATGAAGATTTTATATACACTCTATATATACATATACTGTATATTTAGGTAGTATATTGTTTGTATATGTTTTCTTACGGGATGGGATGTCCATCCATGCAGCGAGTCCCGAAGCCCGGAGCGTCCAGCAGAGCGCCTAACAACTTCTGCATGTTGCCGTCTCCGGGAGCGTCATCACTGACACACAAACAAACAAGACACACACAAACATTTAACTCAGCCTGTCAGAGAGTGTGTAACAGGTATGTTTCTACTGTTAGTAGAACTGTTTTACTGCAGTGTAGGACAGTTTAGTACAGTGTAGGACAGTTTAGTACAGTGTAGGACAGTTTAGTAGTGTAGGACAGTTTAGTACAGTGTAGGACAGTTTAGTGCAGTGTGGGACAGTTTAGTACAGTGTAGGACAGTTTAGTACAGTGTAGGACAGTTTACTGCAGTGTGGGACAGTTTAGTACAGTGTAGGACAGTTTACTGCAGTGTGGGACAGTTTAGTACAGTGTAGGACAGTTGTGTACAGTGTGGGACAGTTGTGTACAGTGTGGGACAGTTTAGTACAGTGTGGGACAGTTTAGTAAAGTGGGGGACAGTTTAGTACAGTGGGGGACAGTTTAGTACAGTGTGGGACAATTTAGTAAAGTGGGGGAGTTTAGTAAAGTGGGGGACAGTTTAGTACAGTGTGGGACAGTTGTGTACAGTGGGGGACAGTTTAGTACAGTGTGGGACAGTTTAGTACAGTGGGGGACAGTTTAGTACAGTGGGGGACAGATTAGTACAGTGTGGGACAGTTTAGTACAGTGTGGGACAGTTTAGTACAGTGTGGGATAGTTTAGTAAAGTGGGGGACAGTTTAGTACAGTGGGGGATAGTTTAGTACAGTGTGGGAAAGTTTAGTACAGTGGGGGACAGTTTAGTACAGTGTGGGATAGTTTAGTACAGTGTAGGACAGTTTAGTACAGTGGGGGACAGTTTAGTACAGTGTGGGACAGTTTAGTACAGTGGGGGACAGTTTAGTACAGTGTGGGACAGTTTAGTACAGTGGGGGACAGTTTAGTAAAGTGGGGGGCAGTTTAGTAAAGTGGGGGACAGTTTAGTACAGTGTGGGACAGTTTAGGAAAGTGGGGGACAGTTTAGTACAGTGTGGGACAGTTGTGTACAGTGTAGGACAGTTTAGTACAGTGGGGGACAGTTTAGTAAAGTGGGGGGCAGTTTAGTAAAGTGGGGGACAGTTTAGTACAGTGTGGGACAGTTTAGGAAAGTGGGGGACAGTTTAGTACAGTGTGGGACAGTTGTGTACAGTGTAGGACAGTTTAGTACAGTGTGGGACAGTTTAGTAAAGTGGGGGACAGTTTAGTAAAGTGGGGGACAGTTTAGTACAGTGTGGGACAGTTTAGTACAGTGTGGGACAGTTGTGTACAGTGTGGGACAGTTTATTACAGTGTGGGACAGTTGTGTACAGTGTGGGATAGTTTAGTACAGTGTGGGACAGTTTAGTACAGTGGGGGACAGTTTAGTAAAGTGGGGGACAGTTTAGTACAGTGGGGGACAGTTTAGTACAGTGTGGGACAGTTTAGTAAAGTGGGGGACAGTTTAGTAAAGTGGGGGACAGTTTAGTACAGTGTGGGACAGTTTAGTAAAGTGGGGGACAGTTTAGTACAGTGTGGGACAGTTTAGTAAAGTGGGGGACAGTTTAGTACAGTGTGGGACAGTTTAGTACAGTGTGGGACAGTTGTGTACAGTGTGGGACAGTTTAGTACAGTGTGGGACAGTTGTGTACAGTGTGGGATAGTTTAGTACAGTGTGGGACAGTTTAGTAAAGTGGGGGACAGTTTAGTACAGTGGGGGACAGTTTAGTACAGTGGGGGACAGTTTAGTACAGTGGGGGACAGTTTAGTACAGTGGGGGACAGATTAGTACAGTGTGGGACAGTTTAGTACAGTGTGGGACAGTTGTGTACAGTGTGGGATAGTTTAGTACAGTGTGGGACAGTTTAGTACAGTGGGGGACAGTTTAGTACAGTGGGGGACAGTTTAGTACAGTGGGGGACAGTTTAGTACAGTGTGGGACAGTTTAGTACAGTGGGGGACAGATTAGTACAGTGTGGGACAGTTTAGTACAGTGTGGGATAGTTTAGTAAAGTGGGGGACAGTTTAGTACAGTGGGGGACAGTTTAGTACAGTGTGGGATAGTTTAGTACAGTGTAGGACAGTTTAGTACAGTGGGGGACAGTTTAGTACATTGTGGGACAGTTTAGTACAGTGCGGGACAGTTTAGTACAGTGGGGGACAGTTTAGTAGTGTGGGACAGTTTAGTACATTGTGGGATAGTTTAGTACAGTGGGGGACAGTTTAGTACAGTGTGGGACAGTTTAGTACAGTGTGGGATAGTTTAGTACAGTGTGGGATAGTTTAGTAAAGTGGGGGACAGTTTAGTAAAGTGGGGGACAGTTTAGTACAGTATGGGACAGTTGTGTACAGTGTGGGATAGTTTAGTACAGTGTAGGACAGTTTAGTACAGTGTGGGACAGTTTAGTAAAGTGGGGGACAGTTTAGTAAAGTGGGGGACAGTTTAGTACAGTGTGGGACAGTTTAGTACAGTGTGGGATAGTTTAGTACAGTGGGGGACAGTTTAGTAAAGTGTGGGACAGTTTAGTACAGTGTGGGACAGTTTAGTACAGTGTGGGATAGTTTAGTACAGTGGGGGACAGTTTAGTACAGTGTGGGATAGTTTAGTACAGCGTGGGACAGTTTAGTAAAGTGGGGGACAGTTTAGTACAGTGGGGGACAGTTTAGTACAGTGTGGGACAGTTTAGTACAGTGGGGGACAGTTTAGTACAGTGTGGGACAGTTTAGTACAGTGGGGGACAGATTAGTACAGTGTGGGACAGTTTAGTACAGTGTGGGACAGTTTAGTACAGTGTGGGATAGTTTAGTAAAGTGGGGGACAGTTTAGTACAGTGTGGGATAGTTTAGTACAGTGTAGGACAGTTTAGTACAGTGGGGGACAGTTTAGTACAGTGTGGGACAGTTTAGTACAGTGTGGGATAGTTTAGTACAGTGGGGGACAGTTTAGTACAGTGTGGGACAGTTTAGTACAGTGTGGGATAGTTTAGTACAGTGTGGGATAGTTTAGTAAAGTGGGGGACAGTTTAGTAAAGTGGGGGACAGTTTAGTACAGTATGGGACAGTTGTGTACAGTGTGGGATAGTTTCGTACAGTGTGGGACAGATTAGTACAGTGTGGGACAGTTTAGTACAGTGTGGGACAGTTTAGTACAGTGTGGGACAGTTGTGTACAGTGTGGGACACTTTAGTACAGTGTGGGACAGTTGTGTACAGTGTGGGACAGTTTAGTACAGTGGGGGACAGTTGTGTACAGTGTGGGACAGTTGTGTACAGTGTGGGACAGTTTAGTACAGTGTGGGATAGTTTAGTACAGTGTGGGACAGTTTAGTACAGTATGGGACAGTTGTGTACAGTGTGGGACAGCTTAGTACAGTGGGGGACAGATTAGTACAGTGTGGGACAGTTTAGTACAGTGTGGGATAGTTTAGTACAGTGTGGGACAGTTGTGTACAGTGTGGGACAGTTTAGTAAAGTGGGGGACAGTTTAGTACAGTGTGGGACAGTTTAGTACAGTGTGGGACAGTTGTGTACAGTGTGGGACAGTTTAGTACAGTGTGGGACAGTTTAGTACAGTGTGGGATAGTTTAGTACAGTGGGGGACAGTTTAGTACAGTGTGGGACAGTTTAGTACAGTGTGGGATAGTTTAGTACAGTGGGGGATAGTTTAGTACAGTGTGGGACAGCTTAGTACTGTGTGGGACAGTTGTGTACAGTGTGGGACAGTTTAGTACAGTGGGGGACAGTTTAGTACAGTGTGGGACAGTTGTGTACAGTGTGGGACAGTTTAGTACAGTGTGGGACAGTTGTGTACAGTGTGGGATAGTTTAGTGCAGTGTGGGACAGTTGTGTACAGTGTGGGACAGTTGTGTACAGTGTGGGACAGTTTAGTACAGTGGGGGACAGTTTAGTACAGTGTGGGACAGTTTAGTACAGTGTGGGATAGTTTAGTACAGTGTGGGATAGTTTAGTAAAGTGGGGGACAGTTTAGTAAAGTGGGGGACAGTTTAGTACAGTATGGGACAGTTGTGTACAGTGTGGGATAGTTTCGTACAGTGTGGGACAGATTAGTACAGTGTGGGACAGTTTAGTACAGTGTGGGACAGTTTAGTACAGTGTGGGACAGTTGTGTACAGTGTGGGACACTTTAGTACAGTGTGGGACAGTTGTGTACAGTGTGGGACAGTTTAGTACAGTGGGGGACAGTTGTGTACAGTGTGGGACAGTTGTGTACAGTGTGGGACAGTTTAGTACAGTGTGGGATAGTTTAGTACAGTGTGGGACAGTTTAGTACAGTATGGGACAGTTGTGTACAGTGTGGGACAGCTTAGTACAGTGGGGGACAGATTAGTACAGTGTGGGACAGTTTAGTACAGTGTGGGATAGTTTAGTACAGTGTGGGACAGTTGTGTACAGTGTGGGACAGTTTAGTAAAGTGGGGGACAGTTTAGTACAGTGTGGGACAGTTTAGTACAGTGTGGGACAGTTGTGTACAGTGTGGGACAGTTTAGTACAGTGTGGGACAGTTTAGTACAGTGTGGGATAGTTTAGTACAGTGGGGGACAGTTTAGTACAGTGTGGGACAGTTTAGTACAGTGTGGGATAGTTTAGTACAGTGGGGGATAGTTTAGTACAGTGTGGGACAGCTTAGTACTGTGTGGGACAGTTGTGTACAGTGTGGGACAGTTTAGTACAGTGGGGGACAGTTTAGTACAGTGTGGGACAGTTGTGTACAGTGTGGGACAGTTTAGTACAGTGTGGGACAGTTGTGTACAGTGTGGGATAGTTTAGTGCAGTGTGGGACAGTTGTGTACAGTGTGGGACAGTTGTGTACAGTGTGGGACAGTTTAGTACAGTGTGGGACAGTTGTGTACAGTGTGGGACAGTTTAGTACAGTGTGGGACAGTTGTGTACAGTGTGGGACAGTTGTGTACAGTGTGGGATAGTTTAGTGCAGTGTGGGACAGTTGTGTACAGTGTGGGACAGTTGTGTACAGTGTGGGACAGTTTAGTACAGTGGGGGACAGTTGTGTACCTGATGAAGGTGACCTGGTCTTCATACATCCAGGGCTGCAGCTCCAGACTGGGATATTTTCCAAAAGGAGGTATGATTAGACTGAAGACCAGAGCGATGCACACGAACACAGCAGGAAGAACAATCTGCAATAAAAATAGAACTTTGAAAAGTGAACAAATCTGTCAAAAATGACGATATATTAACGGTCAGCGTACCTGAGCGAAGAAGCCCTTCCTGGAGCGTCGAGCAAACAGAAATCGTTTCCACATCAGAGCTACAAACTGCTGCCTCTTCAGACTCCAGCCTTTCACCTCATACGAGCCTTTACCGTCGGTACAGTTCAACCAGTCCGTCTCCCGGCACTCTGAGGGGTCACATGAGGTCACACAGGTCACGTGAGTGAGTATGTGATCATGTTTCATGACGATGTAATGATTCGGTTATTCTAACGTTGGTAACATAAATACAACATAAATACAACATAAATACAACATATCGTGTACCTGGATCTCCGTCAGACTCGTTGCAGTCATCCTCTGTTAAAGGTCTCAGACAGCTCTGATGGTCTCCTCCACCGAAGGCATGAGTCCTCCTCCGCCTCCGGACAGGAAGTGTACCATCTGAACACACACACACACACACACACACACACACACACACACACACACACACACAGCAGTGTGTAGTAGATGTAGTTAAATGTTTCAGTATGGGTTGACTGGATTTCAGACTCTTGAGGTCAGAGGTCACTCCTCACCTGAGGGCACTTCAGTATCGACTCCGTTATCTTCAGCCACTTTCAGGAAAATCTACAAGTCAAAAAACACACACATATATGTATATGTATATATATATATATACATATACGTATATGTATATATATACATATATGTATATGTATATATATACATATATACATACATATATGTATATATATATATGTATATATATATATATGTACATATATATGTATATACATATATGTATATATATACATATATGTATATATATACATATACGTATATGTATATATATACATATACGTATATATATATATATACACATATACATATACACATATATGTATATGTATATATATATACATATACGTATATGTATATATATACATATATGTATATATATACATATATATATACATATATATATATACATATATGTATATATATATATGTATATATATATATGTATATATATATATATATATATACATATATGTATATATATATATATGTATATATATGTATATATACATATATATATATATATTAGTGTTGGGCAACGATTCAAATTTTTAATTGCCACTAATCTCATTGTTATGCACAAAGTTCAATAATGAATTCAAAAGTAGTGTATTGTGCACTTTTATTTTAAAGTGCTGCTCTATGAACTAAAGGTCAATAACATTTGGTTTAAACACTTTAAACACATCAGGTTGTTGTTAGCAGCAGTATTCCCTTCACACAGCAGCAGTTATAACACAGTTATAATGATTCTGATCATAGATATTCAGCCGGTGTTCATAACTTTATCTTCATGTGTGTAAGAGATGATATTTAAATATACTTCTTGAAAACTGCAAACCTATCTACGTCATGTTTTTATGTCTGTTAAATTCTCAGTAGTGATACTAAATGATGCTTATTGTACATATTACAAACAAAACACTTTAAAAACTCTAAAACAATAACATCATCATTTCTTTTTTGCTTTTTTTGGTATTTAGGTCAGACACATAATAACGCTGATTACCGTAATATGTGTGGTATTTGTTATAAATGTACTTTGGTACATAGAGGGTGATAGGAAGCTGTACATGGAGGGACTTAGGACCCAGGGGAGTGTAGGTGAAGCATGAACCTGTAGTCTGTAGCGTGGCAGTGACCTGCATGAGGAAGTTATGCTAATACAGAGTTGAGTTAAGAGCAGTTTGTTCTCTCGCGATTATATGTTCATTTAAAAACACGACAATATGTATTTTAATATTCACGTTTGATCCTGTAACGAGACGTGTGTGCGTGTGTGAGACAGGAGGGACCGACGGTGACGGAGTGAACGGGGTCCGGTCCGGCCGTGTCCGGGCGTGTTCACCGCTCGCTGCCCGGTTCTTGTGTAAAAATGTCCGCTTAATAATAATAAAAAAAAGCTGCGTCAACGCGCGATTAAATAATTGTCGGCGTTAATGAATGAATGCGTTAACGCGATAACAACGCGTTGACTTGCCCAGCACTAGTATATATATGTGCAATGATATTTTCCAATCATGTGGACTTGGACCAAAGTCAGATGACGGAGAGAAGTTTGTCTGTTTGTCGTGTTCACACTTTAATATTTGAGTATTATTAATGAATATTTCTAATTCTTATAGTATGACAAACGTCACCTCCTCCAGCGTGGTGTCGGACACTCCGTAGCTGGAGATGCCGAGGTCGGGCAGCTTGAGGTCCAGGTCTTTGAAGAGCTCCACGAAGGCCCCGTCCTTGGCGGCGCTGTAGGGCAGGACGTAGGTCAGCTCGTGGCCGAGGTCCTCCACCAGGCGGGCGGCGGGGACGTGACACAGGATCAGACTCGAGACCAGGGACACGTCGGGGGGCACGAAGGGGACGTTGCAAATGGACGCCGCCGGCCCGTTTTCTAAGGACATGAGACACAGATCAGATCCACCTGAAGGTGAACGAATCAAACGCTCTGCAGGAACAGAGAGCTCACCGATGGTAGCGGCCTCACTTTCATGTTCGCTGCCGAGTCCGGCGTCACTGCTGCTGACCGAGGCACACTCCTCCTGAAACACAAAGTACACAATAAGTACTGCTCCTGAAACACAAAGTACACAATAAGTACTGCTCCTCCTGAAACACAAAGTACACAATAAGTACTGCTCCTCCTGAAACACAAAGTACACAATAAGTACTGCGCCTCCTGAAACACAAAGTACACAATAAGTACTGCTCCTGAAACACAAAGTACACAATAAGTACTGCTCCTCCTGAAACACAAAGTACACAATAAGTACTGCTCCTCCTGAAACACAAAGTACACAATAAGTACTGCTCCTCCTGAAACACAAAGTACACAATAAGTACTGCTCCTCCTGAAACACAAAGTACACAATAAGTACTGCTCCTCCTGAAACACAAAGTACACAATAAGTACTCCTCCGCCTGAAACACAAAGTACACAATAAGTACTCCTCCGCCTGAAACACAAAGTACACAATCATAAGCACTGGTACTACACAGTAAAAACACAGGTAAAATACTGTGTTAAAACACTACACAGAGAGAGCAAAGTACTGCTGAAAACCACACAGAGCATCTAGCCTGACTGGAGACTCAAACATTTTCAGATAAACCGGTTTCTTCTGTCACTGAGACACACTGTACAGTGAGACACTAAGACACTGTACAGTGTACACTGAGACAGTGAGACAGTGAGACACTGACACACTGTACACTGAGACAGTGAGACACTGAGACACACAGTGAGTAGTGTAACTGCGGCGGAGACCTTCTTGGTGAAGGACACGGTGCTGGAGGAGTTCCTGCAGGAGCTCAGCGACGGCTCTGGTTCCTTCTTCACCAGCGTCAGGTAATAGCCCGTCCCCAGCTGGTTCTTCAGGTACAGAGACGAGCCCACGCAGCACAGCTTCCCGTGGGAGATGATGGCGATCCGGTCGCCCAGGATATCAGCCTCGTCCATGTGGTGCGTGGACAGGATGATGGTCCGACCTGACGGGAGACAGGAAGTTAAATCACAGTCTAGCTCGTTAAAATAACCAGCACCGTCCTATTAGGACCACTCACCCTGTCGGTACTTTAGCAGCAGATCCCAGATGCCTCTGCGGGCAAAAGGGTCAACACCGGCCGTGGGCTCGTCCAGGATCACAACCTTCGACCCACCGACGAAGGCCAGTGCCACAGACAGCTTCCTTTGCATGCCGCCGGACAGCGTACTGGTCCTGGAGTTACGTTTGTGTGGCAGCCC
The DNA here is from genome assembly GCA_024529925.1 of Ophthalmolycus amberensis. Classification (NCBI taxonomy): domain Eukaryota; kingdom Metazoa; phylum Chordata; class Actinopteri; order Perciformes; family Zoarcidae; genus Ophthalmolycus; species Ophthalmolycus amberensis. The sequence goes on from JAFEUB010000357.1 coordinate 94,923, forward strand.
TGTGTCTTGCAGGATCTGCTCAATCTCACCCTTCACCTGCTGCTCTGACAGGCCTTTGAGCCGGCCGTAGAACCAGATGTGCTCCTCCACCGTCAGCCTGCAGGGGGCGCCACAGCACACAAACACCATCATTAAACAAAGGGGCGTCTCCAACCCTGACGTGGATGAACAGACCTGCATCATGTCTAAGGACTCACATGCTGAAGAGGACATTGTGTTGAGGACAGACTCCCAGACTCTGTCTGATGGCACTCAGCTCAGTCCGGATGTCTCTGCCCAGGATGTAGGCGGTACCGGAGGTTGGAGGGAACAGACCGGTCAGGATGGACCTGCAGGGACCAGATGATTTTAGATGACATACTAGATCTGTTCCTGTACTTCTGCCTGCATCTTCACATGTAAAAGTATATGTCCCTGTCCCTGATCCTGTACCCGTCCCTGTACCCGATCCTGTCCCTGATACTGTTCCTAATCTTGTACCTGTTCCTGTCCCTGTCCCGGTTGATGTGGTCCTCTACTCACATGGTGGTGGTTTTCCCAGCTCCGTTGTGTCCCAGGAAGGAGGTGATTTGTCCCTCGTAGAAGCCGAGCGTCAGTCCGTCCACTGCCAGCTTCTTCCCGTGACGGTAGACCTTCACCAGGTTCTCGATGTAGACTCCTGGCTCCAGGTGAGCCGGCTCCTCCTCTATACACACAGCTAGAAAAAAAACACACACATCACTGCTCTGTCCAGGAAGTCTCTTTCAGAATAAAAGTCTTATAGGAGGTTACAGATGCAGCTACATTGCCACTGTGTGGTTACTCAGAGTTACTGCAGCCTCACCTTCTGGGTTTTCCTTCCGGCTCAGCGGGACTTTGTTGGACTTCCCGTCTTTCTCTCCAAACCAGTAGCCCTTAGTGAAGGGGAAGTACCAGGGTCGAGGGATCCCATACTGACCTGAGACAAATAAACCTTATTAATGATCAGAATACATATTTATTATTCTTATTACTTCCAGTAAGAAAAGAGAAACTTTCTTGTTCCACCTACTGACCAGAGTCGGTTTAGGAAATGATTGAAACTATGGAAGGATATTAAAGTTAAGATCATCATGGATTATGTAAGAAGTTTTTAAGTCTTAAGCTTGAACTCTTTGGCGTCTGTTGACCACGTTTCACTTCTCTCACCTGGAAACACAGCCTCGATGTACCAGGTGAGGACTCCGTACAGGAAGGAGTCGATGTACATGAGGATGATGGCGGTGCGGAGGCTGAAGTCGTCCTCCTCCAGAGGACTGGACACCAGGTTCTTCCACTGGATGCCAACTCCTTGCTCCTCAAACAGGGCGAAGTACTCGCAGCCGAACCCGAACGCCACGGGGGACAGGAGGCTCTGAGGGGGGGGAGACATGTGACTCACTCCCGTCCAATAACAACACAGCGTCACGACAACAAACAAAGGATTTCTTACGGCGAAGACTTTGGCTCCGAAGCCGATGTAGTCCTGCCAGGCCACGCAGAGCACGTAGGGCAGGTAGAGGGTGAAGTAGATGATTCCTCCGCAGGCGGCGGCCAGGTTAGCACGGGCGAACGCCGTGCTGAGGAGGAAGCACTGCATGATGGTCACCACGGCGAAGGACCCCAGGAAGAGGAAGACCACGCCGGGGTCGCTGTAGGGCAGCAGGTTCCCCTTCTGTTCAGACCGAAGACCGTCGGATCAATAACACAAACCAATCAACATTATGTAGATTCATAAGATTTATTATCACATCAGACTAAAAAATGAACAAATCATCACAAGTAGCTTAGTTAAAGTTGAGTTAAATGAATCCTTCATTCACACCATCGATAGCTACGGAGTCCCACAAGGTTCTGTAGGGACCCATTCCATTCACCTTATGCTTCCTTTACACAATATTATGCAGATGATACACAATTATATCTGTAGATCAAGCCAGACAAATTAAACCTGTTGATGACGCTGTTAGGTTAAACAATGACTTGAAGAATGAATCTATGATCAAATTAGTAGATGGCTAATCAACTCCAGTCCAAACGTATTTAAAAACAGGTGACCAAAGACATAAAAACAACATACGATAACATAAAACCATAAAAGCAAAGCCGTGAGAACGAAGAATAAAATGTATTTAAGACGGGATTTAAAAACAAGGAGCCACCGACCAGCATACGGCTGATCGATTATACGTGAGCAATTAAAGTATAAATCATATTATTTCATTGTGTATCGGAGGTTTTGTTGCTCAGATAACATGAACTCAATAAATCTGTAAAGAATAATAAAGTAGATCCAGGCTGACCTTCAGCAGCAGCACCAGCAGGCCGGCGCTGACCAGCAGAGGAATCAGGCTGCTGATGAACCAGCTGAACCACAAGATGCCGTTGTTCAGTCCCATGATCCTCATGGTCTCCTTCAGACGAGCCTCCTTCTCGTACACAACGCTCTTCAGGATGATCGCCACCGAGTACATCCACGCCAGAGTCATGAAGAGAGGCATGGAGCGGCTGATCACCCGCAGGAAGCTGGAGGGAGGGACGAAGGGGATGGGTTAGGACATGGAGGACAGTTAGGACATGGAGGACAGTTAGGACATGGAGGACAGTTAGGACATGGTGGACGGGTTAGGACATGGAGGACAGGTTAGGACATGGAGGACGGGTTAGGACATGGAGGACAGTTAACCCATGGAGGACGGGTTAGGACATGGAGGACGGGTTAGGACATGGAGGACAGTTAGGACATGGAGGACAGTTAACCCATGGAGGATGGGTTAGGACATGGAGGACAGTTAGGACATGGAGGACGGGTTAGGACATGGAGGACAGGTTAGGACATGGAGGACGGGTTAGGACATGGAGGACAGTTAGGACATGGAGGACGGGTTAGGACATGGAGGACAGGTTAGGACATGGAGGACGGGTTAGGACATGGAGGACAGGTTAGGACATGGAGGACGGGTTAGGACATGGAGGACAGTTAGGACATGGAGGACGGGTTAGGACATGGAGGACGGGTTAGGACATGGAGGACGGGTTAGGACATGGAGGACGGGTTAGGACATGGAGGACGGGTTTGGACATGGAGGACGGGTTAGGACATGGAGGACGGGTTAGGACATGGAGTACGGGTTAGGACATGGAGGACAGTTGTTACATGTCGTCCACGTAGCACGGATATGGCATCTGCTGGATGTAGACGCCCGTCTTCTCCTTGGTGCCCGTCACTGCTCTGATGATGCCTTGCTCAATAACGTCCTGCAGGTACGAGAACCCGCCCCAGATGTACCGCATGTCCTCAAAGGGGTCTGCACGAGGACCCGGGTCCCAGTACCTGATGAGGAGCAGGACAGACATGAAGAACATTGTCCTCAGGCATCTCTGGGTTGTTTATGTTGGAGTCACTTTCATCTGTGTGTGTGTGTGTGTGTCTTACGCGTCTTTGATCTTATTGGTCCTCTCCACGTTGTCGATGTCCATGCGGATCTTGTAGTTGAGTTTGGCCGGCAGCTCGGTTGCATTTGGATCAATGTCCAGGAACACGATCCCAGCCCAGAACTTCCTGTCCTCCAGCAGCACCATGGACTGGTGGACCAGTCGCTCCTCGCTGGAGACCGGCTCCAGTTTGTCCAGGTTCACACACTAACACACACACACACACACACACACGCACAACGTAGCAAAGTACGATCAACGTAGTGAAGTACGCACAACGTAGCGAAGTACGCACAACGTAGCGAAGTACGCACAACGTAGAGAAGTACGCACAACGTAGTGAAGTACGCACAATGTAGAGAAGTACGCACAACGTAGAGAAGTACGCACAATGTAGCGAAGTACGCACAACGTAGAGAAGTACGCACAACGTAGCGAAGTACGCACAACGTAGAGAAGTACGCACAACGTAGCGAAGTACGCACAACGTAGCGAAGTACGCACAACGTAGTGAAGTACCACAGTCCCCACAATGTCAGGGAGCTGTGAGGTGTGTGTCTTCACCAGTCCAAAACAAACCCAAACCTGAGCGTGTGTTTAGCTACAGGTAGTCTGAAGCCGTCACCACTGACCTCCATAAAGCGGGAGATACTCATGATGGCCTGGTCGGTCTCGTTGAACACTTCTCTCCAGGTAAGGGCGCCGCCGGGCGTCTGGGCCTCCTGCTTGGACAGGAAGTTGGAGACGTCGTCCACGGTCCAGTCGGTGTGGGTCAGCTGAGCTCGGAGGAATCTGGAGGTGGAGTTGTTCTTCAGCAGAGTCTGAACGACAGATCAGACTTTAATATATCATATTTTATATATATATATATATATATATATATATATACACAATACAGAAGAATAGAGACTAAATAAATAAAAGAATAACAGGTGAGGTGGGGGCGGAGCCTGTTTACCCTGATCACGTCCATCTGCTCTCCGTTCTCCATGAAGTTCCAGACTTTGGGTCTCATCTCCTCCCACATTCCGCCCAGGTCCCTGAACACACCGAGCTCCTGGAAGGTCCGGTTTACCTGAACACAGCGCAGACATTTAAAGACACCGCTCCACCTGCAGGAGGTGAGGAGACAGGAAGTGATGTCATACCTCGTGGATGACCCTCTGGGTGGCGGGGGTGTGGGGGGTGTAGAGGATCTTCCCCATCAGAAGAGGCTTCAGGGCCGTCCACATCATCCGGGACATCGGGTTAGAATCCATGTTCTTCACCAGACTGTTACAAAACGGAGCTGGAAAACACACAGTATATATAAATATATGTATATACATATACTGTATATATATAATACATATATATATATATATATTATATATATATTAGTGCTGGGCAACAATTAAAATATTTAATCGCGATTAATCGCATGGATTTTTTGCGATTAATCGCGATTAATCGCATTGTTATGGCAAAGTTCAATAATGAATTCAAAAGTAGTGTATTGCGCACTTTTATTTTAAAGTACTGCTACATGAACAAAAGGGCAATAACATTTGGTTCACGAGATGCAGGTAGCATGTTTCATACTTAATGTGAATATAATTCATACTTTGTTGGCATCTTATTCTGAAAACCGGATGTTGGTCTGAAGAAACCGGATGTTGTCTCACGTTAATGTTTCCGCTAACTTTCAAAGTCCTTCGCTCGCTCCCGATCTGTGCCGTTTAAATGCGTTTACGGTGAATGTCAGCATATAGGTGCACTAACATGTAAGTGTCTGCTGAGTTGACCACGGAGATCTGAGTGTCTGCTGACTTTACCGCAGCGATGTCCAGTAGTCTCCAGGGAGAGCAGCAGCTGGTGCAGCTTCTCTCTTTATTTCTGCCCCCCCTCGACCAGAAGCGGAAGTCGCCTTTTCTCTACGGCAACCCTGAAGGGACATATCATCTCCAATACAAAACGATAGCTAGTGGGAGCTCAACATCAGCTCCATCACCAAGAAGGCTCAGCAGAGGATGTACTTCTTGAGGCAGCTGAAGAAATTCAACCTGCCAAAGACAATGATGGTGTATTTCTACACAGCCATCATTGAATCCATCCTCTGCTCCTCCATCACCGTCTGGTACGCTGCAGCCACTGCCAAGGACAAGGGCAGACTGGAGCGCATCATTCGCTCTGCTGAGAAGGTGATTGGCTGCAATCTGCCATCCCTCCAGGACTTCGTGTCCTGTAACATGCCCTCAAATTTTCATCCCATACAACCACAAGGGGGCGATGCAGTAATACTCCCATTTCTTTGCATTTTTAGGCATTTTTCATCGTTTTCAGGCATTGTACTTTAACGAACTTAACTTTATACGATCAACTTCAAATTTGGTCAAGATGGTCAAAAGACATTAATGATGAAAAGTTACTCAAATGGTCTACTGACATTGAACGACCTTCGTTTTATGTGACGCCCATGTCACGCACATTTCGTGCTGTTCGCCATGAAAGAGGAAGTTGTTGTAACTCCAAGGTACTTTATTCAATCTGCCCCAAACTTGTTATGCATGATGCTGGTCCAGGCCTGAGCACATTTCCATGGCAACATTTTCACAAAGTCATAGCGCCACCTACTGGCAAAAGGAAATGACAAGTTTTATACTTTGATGTACTCCGACTAGGACGTTGCCCAGATCAGTCTCAAATTTGGTAAGCTAAGCCGTAAGGCATTGATAATGCTTCATCATGAATATTGTGAGTTGTCGTTAAATGCTGTTGCCGTGGCAACGCGTCATTCGCCATGAAAAATGAAGCTTATTTTTCTGTGACTTAGGATGCTCAACAACCCTTGGAACTTTGCACAGGTGTCATAGGTGATGGAAATAAATATTTCATATGGCTTTTTGGCTTGACCCTTTCAAATTGCCTCGATAGCACCCCCTACAAATATTCAAAATCGCAGCCCCAGCACTATGTTCGACCTACATGTATGAAATTTGGTAGCCACATGTATCACATGAAGACTTAAAAAAAGGTGTCTTGGGACCATGCTCTAAAATTAACGGGAAGTCGGCCATTTTGATTTTTGTGTGAATTTTCCCATGATTTCTAGTCGAACTCCTCCTAGGGACGTTGTCAGATCCTTTTCAAATTTGGTCAGTATAATCTAAAGACCTTTGCTGTTAAAAGTTACTCAAAGCTTTACGTTTGATGCAACGGCGTGGCCGTGGCGTGGCGGCCATTTTACGTGAATTAAAAACGTCTCGTTCGCGGACGCGCTGTCCGGAGTCCCGCCGCCACCCCCGACGCGCTGCAGATTGCGAGGGCCCGTACCGTACATAATTATTATTATTTTTTTTCCCATCTCAAAAGGCTCAAGGACATACACACACACGTTCACACACACACACACACATACACACACAACTGACTATAGGATGTTTGCTGGCTTTTATCCCACTGTTCTTGTCATCCTCTTGTTGTTATGTATATGCATTGTCTCTTGTCTTTCAATAAAAAAAAATATATATATATATATATGTAATATTATATATTAGTGCCCAGCACTAATATATATATATTAGTGCTGGGCAAGTTAACGCGTTATTATCGCGTTAACTCATTAATTAATTAACGCAGACAATTATTTTATCGCGCGTTAACGCAGTCTTTTATTATTATTATAAATGCACCTCATACAGAACCCAGGACGCTCGGTCACATCGGTGGCAGCGGTGTATCTTATGCACCGATTACGGACCGCTACGACTAGTGTACGCTTCGGCTGTGAGTGTGCACTTTCTTAGCTTAGCTTAGCCGTCTCAGTTTAGCTAGCAGGCTAACTCCGCGGCACTTCAAAGAGATGAAGACCCATGAAGCCCAGCTCAGGGCTGTTCGGCAGACGGTCGGCCAGCAGGGATCCATGTGGACCTGCCTGCTCCGTTTACAGAGTTTCCTCGGCTGCGTGAGACAGTCTGTTACTTTATTTTGAAAGTGCGTTGCTCACTGGCAGCGGTGGAGGAAGTCTTCAGACTACGTTGGTGCAGCGTGTGGGAGGAGTTTAGATAAACTAAAGCAACACAAGCTAACAGCTGCTACAGAGAAGTGGAGACAAACTGCAGCTGAGTGTTGTGGAAGATGTCGGTCTGAGGAACGTTCTCAAGCTGCGTTCACGTCTCGTTTGGTGTGAACGCAGCTTTAGGATCTCAACGAATGACGTCACGTATGAGCCTCAAGACGCACCGTCACCAGAAGAACACACGAGTTGTGTTAAAGGAGAGGACGACTAAAGCCACGCGTTACAACGAGCAGCAGCTGCTGCTCTCACTGGAGACTACTGGACATCACTGGGTCACCTTCATCACCTCTGAGTTACAGCATCATAGTGATGAAGAGTAGAGCTGCATCATAGTGATGAAGAGTAGTGCTGCATCATAGTGATGAAGAGTAGAGCTGCATCATAGTGATGAAGAGTAGAGCTGCGTCATAGTGATGAAGAGTAGAGCTGCATCATAGTGATGAAGAGTAGAGCTGCATCATAGTGATGAAGAGTAGAGCTGGGTCACCTTCATCACCTCTGAGTTACAGCATCATAGTGATGAAGAGTAGAGCTGCATCATAGTGATGAAGAGTAGAGCTGCGTCATAGTGATGAAGAGTAGAGCTGCATCATAGTGATGAAGAGTAGAGCTGCATCATAGTGATGAAGAGTAGAGCTGCATCATAGTGATGAAGAGTAGAGCTGCATCATAGTGATGAAGAGTAGAGCTGCGTCATAGTGATGAAGAATAGAGCTGCATCATAGTGATGAAGAGTAGAGCTGCATCATAGTGATGAAGAGTAGAGCTGCATCATAGTGATGAAGAGTAGAGCTGCATCATAGTGATGAAGAGTAGAGCTGCGTCATAGTGATGAAGAGTAGAGCTGCATCATAGTGATGAAGAGTAGAGCTGCATCATAGTGATGAAGAGTAGAGCTGCATCATAGTGATGAAGAGTAGAGCTGCATCATAGTGATGAAGAGTAGAGCTGCGTCATAGTGATGAAGAGTAGAGCTGCATCATAGTGATGAAGAGTAGAGCTGCGTCATAGTGATGAAGAGTAGAGCTGCATCATAGTGATGAAGAGTAGAGCTGCATCATAGTGATGAAGAGTAGTGCTGCATCATAGTGATGAAGAGTAGAGCTGCATCATAGTGATGAAGAGTAGTGCTGCATCATAGTGATGAAGAGTAGAGCTGCATCATAGTGATGAACAGTAGTGCTGCATCATAGTGATGAAGAGTAGAGCTGCATCATAGTGATGAAGAGTAGAGCTGCAACATAGTGATGAAGAGTAGAGCTGCATCATAGTGATGAAGAGTAGAGCTGCATCATAGTGATGAAGAGTAGTGCTGCATCATAGTGATGAAGAGTAGAGCTGCATCATAGTGATGAAGAGTAGAGCTGCATCATAGTGATGAAGAGTAGAGCTGCATCATAGTGATGAAGAGTAGAGCTGCATCATAGTGATGAAGAGTAGAGCAGCATCATAGTGATGAAGAGTAGAGCTGCATCATAGTGATTAAGAGTAGAGCTGCATCATAGTGATGAAGAGTAGAGCTGCATCACATGCTCTGACTGTGATGAAGACTCAACACACACATGTAGATGAACGTGTGAAACATGTTGTTCCTGTTCACAGCAGTGGAACGTGTCACACACTGAGCACAGATATAGAAGAGATAGAACTGCTGCTGTGTGAAGAGAACACTGCTGCTAACAACAACCTGATGTGTTTAAAGTGTTCACACACGATGTTATTCACCTGTTGTTCATAGAGCAGCACTTTAATATAAAAGTGCACAATACACTACTTATGAATTCATTGTTGAACTTTGCCATAACAATGAGATTAATCGCAAAACAATCATGCGATTACAATTTGTAATCGTTGGCCAGCACGAATATATATAAAACATAACCCGGAGGACTCACTGGACGAGTTGTCGTACAGAGACGTGGTCTCGTCCTCGCTGCTGTTCTGGTTCCCAAACAGAGCCTTGTAGTTGCTGTCCTCGTACCAGTTGAGAGACTTGATCTGCAGACCTCCTCCCTCGGGATGACCACACACGATCCTGGAGACCGCCTGGTACATGGTGCTGGGGGAGGACGTGGCGTTCTGGGTCAGGAACAAGATCTCGTTCCTCAGGTCGATCCAGCTCTTCATACCGGCCAACTGGACCAGAACCAGAGAGAAACGTTACCATCAACAAGTACCAAAAGAGTTTAGATTATGTCTTCAACCTCATTCACACACAACCGTCAGGAAACATTTCTGTCTCTGGAGACGAGGAGCCAGCAGGAGGAGCTGATGTTACACTAATACAAGAAGAAGAAGAAGAAGAAGAAGAAGAAGAAGAAGAAGAAAGACAAGAAGAAGAAGTAGGAGGAGAAGCAGAAGAACGTGACGTTAAACACGGGGTAACCAGTGGACGCATGGAGACGTAAAACAAGACGCTCGCATGTGTTCAGCCTGTCTTATTACATTCACTCAGAAACATTGAGGTTTAAAGATGGAACATTAAAACATGAAAGATATTTATTTATTCGTCAAATATTTGATTTTGTCATTGAAGCCGTTTTAACAAAAACGAGTAAATAGATTATATGACGTTACCTCTCATCTAGTGAGGAAAGAGTCTGGAAGACAAGGTATAAAATAAATACACACAATTACACATATTTGTTGTTGTTTTCATGGCAACGTGATATGTTGCAGCAAAGTGCCGTCCTGTTCATATTTACACCTTTGAAGCCCTCACAGTCTCTCACACTCACCAGGTGACGTCAGTGAGTCCCTGGGGGTTTAGGGGGGACAATGGTATTGGGCCTAGGAGTAGAAGAAGTAGTAGGAGAAGAAGAAATAAAAGAGGGTACATCCCAAGTCTCTTAATTGTCATTTCCTCGCTCCTCGCTCGAACCGGAAGTTGTTCTGCGCCGCCATATTGACGGCCGTCCCAGAGCTCTTATTTCTGCTCTGAGGAACGAGGAGGGAGGAGGGAGGAGGGATCTCCGAGGAGCCATGAGCGAGGACCCACGAGAACAGACTTCCAGGTTATAACCCAGGTCATGTGATTGGACGCTGCAGCCGATCGGACTGACTGACTGATTAACACCAGAGTGAAGACGGATCAGATTAAACTCTAGTTTATATTTGATTAGGTTTCTGATTCAACATCTGGTTTAAATAAATGTTCATTGTAGTCTGAACAACAAAAGGACCACAAACAACTTTCTACATTTATTAGAAAGATTTGTGTTTTCATGATCTGCTGTTTCCCTCAATAACTTTATTATGAATACAATTAAAGTCAGAGAGAGCTTTATATACATTCCGCCGGTAGAAATGGATCCTGAGCTTATAAACAGAACACAGGACACAGTTTGTTAACAGACTACAGAGAGAAACACTCTAAAGTGGTGATCACTGTGTCTTTATTAGTTATTAGTATTATTAGTTGCTGTTATTAAGTACAGTGGTGATCACTGTGTGTCTTTATTAGTTATTAGTATTATTAGTTACTGTTATTAAGTACAGTGGTGATCACTGTGTGTCTTTATTAGTTATTAGTATTATTAGTTACTGTTATTAAGTACAGTGGTGATCACTGTGTGTCTTTATTAGTTATTAGTATTATTAGTTACTGTTATTAAGTACAGTGGTGATCACTGTGTGTCTTTATTAGTTATTAGTATTATTAGTTACTGTTATTAAGTACAGTGGTGATCACTGTGTGTCTTTATTAGTTATTAGTATTATTAGTTACTGTTATTAAGTACAGTGGTGATCACTGTGTGTCTTTATTAGTTATTAGTGTTATTAGTTACTGTTATTAAGTACAGTGGTGATCACTGTGTGTCTTTATTAGTTATTAGTATTATTAGTTACTGTTATTAAGTACAGTGATCATGTGAACAGACACTAACTTATCTAAAGTCTCTCCAGCTGTTAAAGCCGACTGACAGCTGATCAGCTGTGATCATCAGCACCGTCATCAGAAACAGACGTCGCTTCACGTGATGCTTCAGAGGAAAGGACGTCTCATGTCTCCTAAAACATATTTCCTCGTTCCTCTCTCCTCGCATGGTTTCCTCCATGCATCCCTGGTGGGAGGGACTCGGACCCAAGGAAAGGACCCAAGTGAGGGAAACGGGGATGCAGTTAAGAGACTTGAGATGTACCCGAAGAAGTAGGAGAAGAAGTAGGACAATCAGAAGAAGTAGGAGAAGAAGTAGGAGAATCAGAAGAAGTAGGAGAAGCAGAATAAGTAGTAGGAGAAGAAGTAGAAGAAATAGTATGAGAAGAAGTAGGAGAAGAAGTAGGAGAAGAAGGAGAAGCAGAAGCAGTAGTAGGAGAAGTAGGAGAAGTAGTAGGAGAAGCAGGAGAAGTGGTAGGAGAAGAAGTAGGAGAAGAAGGAGAAGCAGAAGCAGTAGTAGGAGAAGAAGTAGGAGAAGAAGGAGAAGCAGAAGCAGTAGTAGGAGAAGAAGTAGGAGAAGTAGTAGGAGAAGTAGTAGGAGAAGAAGTAGGAGAAGTAGTAGGATAAGTAGTAGGGGAAGCAGGAGAAGTGGTAGGAGAATCAGAAGAAATAGTAGGAGAAGAAGTAGGAGAAGAAGGAGAAGCAGAAGCAGTAGTAGGAGAAGAAGTAGGAGAAGAAGGAGAAGCAGAAGCAGTAGTAGGAGAAGAAGTAGGAGAAGTAGTAGGAGAAGTAGTAGGAGAAGAAGTAGGAGAAGTAGTAGGATAAGTAGTAGGGGAAGCAGGAGAAGTGGTAGGAGAAGAAGTAGGAGAAGCAGGAGAAGTAGTCGGAGAAGAATCAGAAGAAGAAGAAGTAGGAGAAGTAGAATAACTAGAAAATGCATTTCCTGCTGAAAATGCGTTGGAATGCTGAAAGCTGAAATGAATCTCAAAAACATTGCTGAAAATAGATATCCAGTTTTTAAAAAATTGCAAAAACCTTAATAATTCAAAAAGTTGAAAGATTACAAATATGAAGTCATATCACCCCTCTCCTGAAAGAGCTGAACATTTTGATATTCGAACGGTTTCTGTAGCTTAAAAGAATTCCAGCGGTAGTGATATTTGTTGTAGTTGTAGTAGAAGTTGTAGTAGAAGTATTATTAGCAGTAGAAGTATTAGTAGCATTTGAATAAGTACTAGCTGTAGCAGTAGTGATATTTGTAGTAGCAGTGGTAGTAGAAGTTGTAGTCAAAGTATTAGTAATTAGAAGAAGTAGTAGAAGTAGTCGTATCAGTAGTCGTAGTAATAGCTGTAGTAGTGGTCGTAGTATTTTATATATCAGTAGTAGTAGTATAATAAGTAGTAGTAGTAGTAGTAATAGGAAAGTCAGTTTTTGAAGTAGCAGTAGTAGTAGTACTAGTAGCAGTCGTACTAATAGCTGTAGTAGTATTAGTACTGGTTATTAGTACTGGTAGTAGCAGGAATAGCAGTATTAGCAGTTGTGGTATAAGTAATAATAGTAGTGGTAGTGGCAGTAATAGCAGTAGTGGTAGTAATAATATTTATGGTAGCAGTAATAGCAGTAGCAGTAGTAGTAATAGTAGCAACAGTACATTAAAGGTAGTACATATAGTACACTGTACTACATTAAAGGTAGTACATATAGTACACTGTGTACTACATTAAAGGTAGTACACAGTGTACTACATTAAAGGTAGTACATATAGTACACTGTGTACTACATTAAAGGTAGTACACAGTGTACTACATTAAAGGTAGTACATATATAGAGGAGCTGAGGTTACTGCAGGTCGACTTCAGAGGAAGTGAAACCGTCACGAAGATTTATTTACTCAGTTTATTATCAGAAATATTGTTAAACTTATTAAATCCTAAAAATCCTAATCAGTGAAAACATTCACACTTCCCATTTAACAAGCATTTCAAAATAAAGCTCATGAACTGAAGAGAGAAAAACGGACCGAAACACACCCACACACACACACACACACACTAAATAGAAAACATGTGAGTGTGTTTAGTTTATGTGGATACTGAGTCAGGAACAGGGTGTGTGTGTGTGTGTGTGTGTGTGTGTGTGTGTGTGTGTGTGTGTGTGTGTGTGTGTGTGTGATAACCTCCTCCGGTCATCTGGACTGAACTTTACTCTGATTATCAGACTCTGAGACACCAACAGATATATTAATATGTAACAAAATACAGTCTGTCCTCACTTACTCTAGTCCCAGTCTGTCTTCACTCTAGTCCCAGTCTGTCCTCACTCACTCTAGTCCCAGTCTGTCCCCACTCACTCTAGTCCCAGTCTGTCCTCACTCACTCTAGTCCCATTCTGTCCTCACTCACTCTAGTCCCAGTGTGTCCTCACTCACTCTAGTCCCAGTCTGTCCTCACTCACTCTAGTCCCAGTGTGTCCTCACTCACTAGTCCCAGTCTGTCTTCACTCTAGTCCCAGTGTGTCTTCACTCTAGTCCCAGTCTGTCCTCACTCACTATAGTCCCAGTCTGTCCCCACTCACTCTAGTCCCAGTCTGTCCTCACTCACTCTAGTCCCATTCTGTCCTCACTCACTCTAGTCCCAGTGTGTCCTCACTCACTCTAGTCCCAGTCTGTCCTCACTCACTCTAGTCCCAGTGTGTCCTCACTCACTCTAGTCCCAGTCTGTCTTCACTCTAGTCCCAGTGTGTCTTCACTCGAGTCCCAGTCTGTCCCCACTCACTCTAGTCCCAGTCTGTCCTCACTCACTCTAGTCCCATTCTGTCCTCACTCACTCTAGTCCCAGTGTGTCCTCACTCACTCTAGTTCCAGTCTGTCCTCACTCACTCTAGTCCCAGTGTGTCCTCACTCACTCTAGTCCCAGTCTGTCTTCACTCTAGTCCCAGTCTGTCTTCACTCTAGTCCCAGTCTGTCTAGTCCCAGTGTGTCCTCACTCACTCTAGTCCCAGTCTGTCTTCACTCTAGTCCCAGTCTGTCGTCACTCTAGTCCCAGTCTGTCCCCACTCTAGTCCCAGTCTGTGCCCACTCTAGTCCCAGTCTGTGCCCACTCTAGTCCCAGTCTGTGCCCACTCTAGTCCCAGTCTGTCCCCACTCTAGTCCCAGTCTGTCTTCACTCTAGTCTCAGTCTGGCCCCATTCTAGTCCCAGTCTGTCCTCACTCTAGTCCCAGTCTGTCGTCACTCTAGTCCCAGTCTGTCCCCACTCTAGTCCCAGTCTGTCCTCACTCTAGTCCCAGTCTGTCTTCACTCTAGTCCCAGTCTGTCCTCACTCTAGTCCCAGTCTGTCCTCACTCTAGTCCCGGTCTGTCTTCACTCTAGTCCCAGTCTGTCCTCACTCTAGTCCCAGTCTGTCGTCACTCTAGTCCCAGTCTGTCCCCATTCTAGTCCCAGTCTGTCCCCACTCTAGTCCCAGTCTGTCTTCACTCTAGTCCCAGTCTGTCTTCACTCTAGTCCCAGTCTGTCCTCACTCTAGTCCCAGTCTGTCTTCACTCTAGTCCCAGTCTGTCCTCACTCTAGTCCCAGTCTGTCTTCACTCTAGTCCCAGTCTGTCCCCATTCTAGTCCCAGTCTGTCCTCACTCTAGTCCCAGTGTGTCCTCACTCTAGTCCCAGTGAATCTAGTCCACTTTAAACTTCAAAATATTAGTTCAGTGTTGTCCAACATGGCTGCTAAAGGCTTCATGTAGCCTCCTGCTGTCTTTCAACTGAGAGGGACAGTTAGAGGGACACAGAAGGACTGATAGTGGGACAGTTTAGAGGGACACAAGGAGACAGTTAGAGGGACACAGAGGGACAGTTAGCGGGACACAAGGAGACAGTTAGCGGGACAGTTAGAGGGGCACAGAGGGACAGTTAGAGGGACACAGAGGGACAGTTAGAGGGACACAAGGTGACAGTTAGCGGGACAGTTAGAGGGGCACAGAGGGACAGTTAGCGGGACACAGAGGGACCGATAGCGGGACGGTTTAGAGGGACACAAGGAGACAGTTAGAGGGACAGTTAGAGGGACACAGAGGGACGCTGAGTGTTTGTTGTTTGTTCAGACTGTGAAGTGAAAACCTGCTGAGCGTCTTTGTTCAGCTGGAACTTGTCCGTCTCTTTCATCTGGACACAAAGACTCTGAGACGCTGAGAGCTGCCAAACAAACCCAGTGAACCCGGAGGACTGTGCTGGAGGACACGTCTGTCCTCACGGAGGTGTGGGGGCGGACCAGGTGTGTGTCTCACCTCGACCGCCAGTGAACCCAGACTGTCCAGGAGGTTGTTGGTCGCCCTGGCAACCAGTTTGACGGCCTCGGGGTCGGACCTCACGTCCCTCTGAGAGACACAAAGAGACACAATGTATCAGTATTATAGTATCTATAATATATACACAGTATTATACACGCGTCACTAGTGAAGTGTGTTCATGTTATATATATATAATCTATATAAACAGTATTTATAGTCTTCAGCATATCTTTAAACTCAGTAAACTATGAACTCCAGGGTTTGTTTTCCCAGAGTTCTGACTGAAGGATTTTAAAGGATTTCTGTCTCTGTCGCCGTGGAAACGCTTTAGTTTCACACAGTCAGCAGCTCGTAGATTTCTGGAGACAAAAGACGCAAAAGACACGACGCCTCTCAGACGGCAAACAAGTCCTCTAGGCTACGAAAACTAATCCTGCAGACGGACATGCTGGGACACACCTCCTCCCACACACTGAACACACACCTTCAGTGTGTCCTCAGGAGACAACGTCCCACACACTGAACACACACCTTCAGTGTGTCCTCAGGAGACTACGTCCCACACACTGTGAACACACCTTCAGTATGTCCTCAGGAGACGACGTCCCACACACTGTGAACACACACCTTCAGTGTGTCCTCAGGAGACAACGTCCCACACACTGAACACACACCTTCAGTGTGTCCTCAGGAGACTACGTCCCACACACTGTGAACACACCTTCAGTATGTCCTCAGGAGACGACGTCCCACACACACTGAACACACACCTTCAGTATGTCCTCAGGAGACGACGTCCCACACACTGAACACACACCTTCAGTATGTCCTCAGGAGACGACGTCCCACACACACTGAACACACACCTTCAGTATGTCCTCAGGAGACGACGTCCCACACACTGAACACACACCTTCAGTATGTCCTCAGGAGACGACGTCCCACACACTGTTAACACACACCTTCAGTGTGTCCTCAGGAGACGACGTCCCACACACTGAACACACACCTTCAGTGTGTCCTCAGGAGACAACGTCCCACACACTGAACACACACCTTCAGTGTGTCCTCAGGAGACAACTTCCCACACACACTGAACACACACCTTCAGTGTGTCCTCAGGAGACAACGTCCCACACACTGAACACACACCTTCAGTGTGTCCTCAGGAGACAACGTCCCACACACTGAACACACACCTTCAGTGTGTCCTCAGGAGACTACGTCCCACACACTGTGAACACACCTTCAGTGTGTCCTCAGGAGACAACGTCCCACACACTGTGAACACACCTTCAGTGTGTCCTCAGGAGACAACGTCCCACACACTGAACACACACCTTCAGTATGTCCTCAGGAGACGACGTCCCACACACTGTGAACACACCTTCAGTATGTCCTCAGGAGACGACGTCCCACACACACTGAACACACACCTTCAGTATGTCCTCAGGAGACAACGTCCCACACACTGTGAACACACACCTTCAGTGTGTCCTCAGGAGACAACGTCCCACACACTGAACACACACCTTCAGTATGTCCTCAGGAGACGACGTCCTACACACACTGAACACACACCTTCAGTGTGTCCTCAGGAGACAACGTCCCACACACTGTGAACACACACCTTCAGTGTGTCCTCAGGAGACAACGTCCCACACACTGTGAACACACCTTCAGTGTGTCCTCAGGAGACAACGTCCCACACACTGTGAACACACCTTCAGTATGTCCTCAGGAGACAACGTCCCACACACTGAACACACACCTTCAGTGTGTCCTCAGGAGACAACGTCCCACACACTGTGAACACACCTTCAGTGTGTCCTCAGGAGACTACGTCCCACACACTGTGAACACACCTTCAGTATGTCCTCAGGAGACAACGTCCCACACACTGAACACACACCTTCAGTATGCCCTCAGGAGACAACGTCCCACACACACTGAACACACACCTTCAGTGTGTCCTCAGGAGACGACGTCCCACACACACTGAACACACACCTTCAGTATGTCCTCAGGAGACAACGTCCCACACACTGAACACACACCTTCAGTGTGTCCTCAGGAGACGACGTCCCACACACACTGAACACACACCTTCAGTGTGTCCTCAGGAGACGACGTCCCACACACTGTGAACACACCTTCAGTATGTCCTCAGGAGACAACGTCCCACACTGTGAACACACCTTCAGTGTGTCCTCAGTAGACAACGTCCCACACACTGTGAACACACCTTCAGTATGTCCTCAGGAGACGACGTCCCACACACACTGAACACACACCTTCAGTGTGTCCTCAGGAGATGACGTCCCACACTGTGAACACACCTTCAGTATGTCCTCAGGAGACGACGTCCCACACACTGAACACACCTTCAGTGTGTCCTCAGGAGACGACGTCCCACACACTGAACACACACCTTCAGTATGTCCTCAGGAGATGACGTCCCACACACACTGAACACACACCTTCAGTATGTCCTCAGGAGACGACGTCCCACACTGTGAACACACCTTCAGTATGTCCTCAGGAGACGACGTCCCACACACTGAACACACCTTCAGTGTGTCCTCAGGAGACGACGTCCCACACACTGAACACACACCTTCAGTGTGTCCTCAGGAGACGACGTCCCACACACACTGAACACACACCTTCAGTATGTCCTCAGGAGACAACGTCCCACACACTGAACACACACCTTCAGTATGTCCTCAGGAGACAACGTCTCACAACATAACTTTAAATACGGTAACGGCTCTTAAGGAAAAGACACAGTTGAGAGCTCAGGAAGACGCCAGAAAGAGGACCTTTAGATCATGTGACCTCTGTTAAAAGACATATTCATAATGAATAAAGGTGTTTTATTTTACAGGTGAACAAAACACAAACATCTGGTCTCTATCAGCTGACTGCTCTCAGACTGTCTCCACCAACCAGAGCGTTGCCATGTGACCTGAGGCGCTCACCTGGATGGGCTTCAGGAAGTCCAGGTTGTCCAGGAAGTGCTCCTCAGCGAGATTCAGCCAGGTGGGCGGCGCCCGACAGAAGACTTCCTGTACCAGCGTCGACACCTTTTGGTCCGCGATGGTCACAAAGTCCTCCACGCTCTGCTCGCCCCCCTTCCTGGGACACATGTCCCTCAGGTGGACCCCGAAACCTTTCAGCAGCACCTGAGACGGAAAGTCCTCAATAGTACCAGGTGAACTCAGGTGAACTTATCTTATAATAGTTTAGTCCATGTATGTATATATATATATATATATGAATAAGATCAGGTGTCCTCACCTTCTCCAGGTCGACGTCGGCGTCTCTGATCTGTTGGACGTCGTGTTCTGACAACGAGGCGTTTCTCAGCAGGAACAGAGACAAAGTCTCGTTGTCTCGCAGGAAGTTCTTCAACTTGAATCCTGAAGAGATCAGAAAGAAGATCAAAGGTTCTGTCCTCAGAGAAACCTGCTCCCGAGGCTACAGGTGAGACAGGCAATACAGGTGAGACAGACGTCTTAAGCTACAGGAGAGACAGACGCCCGAGGCTGCAGGTGAGACAGAACCCTGAGACTACAGGTGAGACAGAACCCTGAGACTACAGGTGAGACAGGCAATACAGGTGAGACAGACGTCTTAAGCTACAGGAGAGACAGACGCCCGAGGCTGCAGGTGAGACAGAACCCTGAGACTACAGGTGAGACAGAACCCTGAGACTACAGGTGAGACAGACGTCTTAAACTACAGGTGAGACAGAACCCTGTGTTGGGGTCTGACTATATGGCTTCAACATGTGCTGTGGGACAAAGAGAATCAGGCCTTCCCTTTTGCAAGCAAAGGTTTCATCCTGATTGTGGTTTGATGAGCACCAAACCTCCTCTGAAGGAATTTCACATTAGGGTGTGAATTTCCTCCCCCCAAAAAACTATGGGTTCCTGAAGTCACCTGAATGCACCGCTGCAATCTCATTGGCCGAGAGCCAAGACAGCACCAGGACCCCTGTGGTTCAGCCACTGTTCTAGAAAACTACCTGTAGCCCTCACCTCAATGCTTTTTCCACCGATCCCCTCCGGGGTAGCAGGAGGCACACCAACGTTGCTCCTCTTTTTAACCAAAATCCTAGGTTTCACAGTTATATTCGCTGGCCGAATTCACCAAACTGTCTATTTTATCTTTGTTCGCATCCACGAAGCGAACCCGTTTAATCCTGCAGAAGTGAAGAAGCAGACTTCTTCAGAACGAGAGACCGAGAATTTCCACTCTTCACTCTCCACCAAACGCCTCGTCTACTCCGGCCATAAGGACGCGAAACTCCCTTATCCAGACGACAGCGATCCTCTCTCACCGAGAGCATACCTCCCGCGGCCCGCAGCCGTGCTGCCCGAGCCCACGGAAGCCCAGAAGACTCCCCTCAATCACCACGATTGCATCGTACCGTAAGGCAAAATAGAGTCTGGGCAGAGTTAGAGAGAGTTCATTTGTGTTTATTTTATCTTGTTTGTGTGCTTAAAGTACTGTTCATTTTTATAACGAGGTGTATGCTTAATAATCGCCAACACTAACGATCGCTGAGATCGTTGGGGTTGTGTAGAAGTAGCGTGTATTCCATGCTACTGTGATCTGTGTTGAGCGAGCCGCCTAGTGAGGTCGAAGCTGCTTCTCATCAGTTCAGGAGGTCAGAACCGCCGACTGAGACAAAGAGTCGCTGTTCTCCCCTGGTTGAGAGAGCAATCTTCCGTACTCCTGCGCGGCGCAGAGGATCGTAATCGCTTGTTCTATTTCATTTTGTTTGGGTTCCTTCCCCTTTTCTTTTACTAACCCACACACACACATATAGCTTTGAGCTAATCTAGCTACGTGCTAAACAGCTACCAGCACATGTGGACACCGGGTCTCCTGTTGGCTCTCCGCCATTTTGGGTCCCGTGCATGAGAGACGTCACCACGTCCCAGCTACGTCACACGTCACTGAGCTGTTCCCTCGCTCCCCCCCCCCTTTGCTCACACATACCCACACACACACACACACACACACACCCCTCTTTTCAATAGTCTGTTGATTTTAGATAGCGTGCTCATGAATGTATAGTTGTTGTTAGTTTAGATATTAGTTGACTAGATCATTAGTATTAGAACTTAATAAACTCTGTTATATTTTAAAGAGCAGCTGTCTGTGATTACTTTGTGCAGGTGCCCCGTTATTATTAATAATCATTAATAATTGTTATTTACATTAATAATTCTATTGATGTCAAGAATTCAGTTTCTTAGATGCTGATAACCCAAACACGCTCCTTTACGTTCCCAACACCTGAGACTACAGGTGAGACAGACGGCTACAGGTGAGACAGACGCCCAAGGCTACAGGTGAGACAAACGGCTACAGGTAAGACAGAACCCTGAAGAATACAGGTGAGACAGACGGCTACAGGTGAGACAGAACCCTGAGGCTACAGGTGAGACAGACGCCCGAGGCTACAGGTGAGACAGACGGCTGACACTACAGGTGAGACAGACGGCTACAGGTGAGACAGAACCCTGAGGCTACAAGTGAGACAGACGGCTACAGGTGAGACAGACGGCTGACACTACAGGTGAGACAGACGGCTGACACTACAGGTGAGACAGACGGCTACAGGTGAGACAGACGGCTGACACTACAGGTGAGACAGACGGCTACAGGTGAGACAGACGGCTGACACTACAGGTGAGACAGACGGCTACAGGTGAGACAGACGGCTGACACTACAGGTGAGACAGACGGCTACAGGTGAGAGACGGCTGACACTACGGTGAGACAGACGGCTACAGGTCAGACAGAACCCTGAGGCTACAGGTGAAACAGACTATACAGGACTGTTGAGGGATGTGATGACCATATTTGGCGTTCCTAGGGGTGTGTCAGTATGTAAATGAGCAGGTGAGGACTATCAGCTGCATGTTGTCAAATGTCTGCTGGAGCTCAGAGGAAGAAACCTGTATCTCTTTGTTCTTTATGTTTCAAGTACTTTCTTCTTCTACAGGTTTAAACAGGCAGCTGTGACTCAAACTGTAACAATAACTGTTTATATCATATATGTATGCAGATGATCTGGTGATCTTTAGTCCATCTAGTGCTGGTCTTCATCAGCTCCTCACTATATGTACTGTGTACGGTGTGGAACATGACATCAAATACAACGCCAGTAAGAGTGCTATCCTGATCTGTCGAACTAAAGAGGACAAATGTCTAAACTTCCCTGACTTCAAATTGTCTGACAATAATCTTGGTGTCTGTAGTGAAGTAAAATATCTTGGTCATTTTTTAACAGAACACATGACTGACGATAACGACATTTCCAGGCAATGTCGTATGATGTCTGCACAACAAAGAGTCTCTCACGCAAGTTTGGTCTGTGTACTGATGGAGTGAAGATGTCTCTGTTCAGAGCATATTGTACTCCACTCTACACTGCACACTTGTGGTCAAACTACAAAAAAAAGAGTTTACAGAGACTTCAAGTAGCGTACAATGACGCCATGAGAATACTGTTAAAGAGACCGAGATGGAGTACTGCTAGTGAAATGTTTGTGGCTGCACGAGTCAACACTTTCCAAACAGTTTTAAGAAATCTCATGTACAAATTCATCTGTAGACTGAACGACTCTGTAAATGTGATCATAGTTGTTTTAACCAACATAAGGTTTAGCACCACACGCTACCAGTCCCAGCTGTGGCGACATTGGTACAGCTGTCTCTTTGTAAGGCATTGCTAGGCCGATGTACTTTTATTGTTTGTGTCTGTCTTTTTATGTATCTGTCTGTATGGACCCCGAGTCTGAAATAAAGTCTATCTATCTATCTATCTATAACTCTGTTTATATCATATTTATCTATAACTCTGTTAGTGACGGGTCAGAGGACATGTGGAGCTGTCTGACATCAGCAGCTCTGAGTGACGTGATTGGTTCAAACTAGGAACGGTTTCCTCTGAAAGCTCCAACAGAGAAACACGTCGGATTCAATCACAAACATCCAGAGAAGTTATTCAACCAGACACAACTCTCAGCCAATCAGATGCTAGTATCAACCCTCCAGGACATTGTGCTGAAAGTTAAATCAGGACTAACATAAGGACTAAAAATAAGACTAAAGCTAGAACAAACACCAGGACTAACACCAGGCTTAAAATAAGACTAAAACTAGGACAAACACCAGGACTAAAACTGGGACTAACACCAGGACTAAAACTGGGACTAACACCAGGACTAACATAAGAATGAACCTAAGGATTAACACCAGGACTAACATAAGGACTAAACTAGGACAGCAGTCTACTTAATGGTTAGAATGAAGAAGTTTAAACTGTGAATATTCCTGATATTCCAACAGTTCTAACTGTAGAGACTAACCTTCTATTTCTATGATGAAGTCTGAAGAAGAGCTTTGCTGAAGTTAACTCCAGCTTGTCACAGGCTGCTTTTATTGTGAAACTGTTGACACTGAAACAGGAAGATGTTCCCATTTAAATCTAACCTTCCAGTTTCTTTAACTTATTCTTCTTATTTAAATGTTGCCCCGAGGATCTTTTGAATGGTTGTGTATGAACGGGTCAGAACGATGTCACAAGTTAAATGAACCAGAACCAGAACTCAATGACCTGTAACCTTCTGAATGTGGGTCAAAGTCTGCAGCTGAACAAACTCTCTGAACTCTCACGCTCAGCGGGAAGAGAGGAGACCCACTGACCGACCTGCTGAGGTCTCTGGTCCTGGTCTGAGGTCTCTGGTTCTGGTCTGAGGTCTCTGGTTCTGGTCTGAGGTCTCTGGCTCTGACTAAAGAGTAAAGCTAGGACAAAAACCAGGACTAAACATAAGACTAAAGGTTCTGGTCTGAGGTCTCTCGTTCTGGTCTAAATTGAAGACTTTTCTGTTTGCTGCTGCCTTTAATTGAACCAGATTCAAGGATATTAATCAATTTCTGCATTTCACTACTGTATTTTATTTGTTACACTGCTTTTTAATGTTTCAATGAATGTTCTTAATTGTTCTTAAATCTCCTTTTCTTTTGCAGATGTTTTGATGCTTTTCATGGTTTTATGTGAAGCACTTTGAATTACCTTGTTGTTGAAATGTGCTGTACAAATAAACTTGCCTTGCCTTTAGACTCACAGATGTTTCCGCTATCACAAAACTCTGACCACCAGGTACACCTGAACAGGTGAGATCACCTGAGGTTTTACCAGATAGACCTGCAGGGGCTCGCCTCCCCTCCCCCGCTCACATCACACCTTCTCACGAACTGAGCGACCTGATCAGACGTGATTAGAGGGAAAAAGCTCCACAGGTCGGAGCAGGTAGAGAATAGAAACGCTCCCCGCGGAGAGAAAAAAACTGATAATTAACACACAAAAGAAATTCTTTTAGTTCAATGAGGCTGAAGAATCCATCTCCAGAAGGGGGATGACCAAACCTGCTGCAGAGTCTCAATGTCCTGAAATGACTTCATGATTTAACCCTTTTTATATATTTTATTATCTGTGTTTCATATGTTCAGGATTAAGATTAATTAACTATAAATACTTTATTTTAGGGTTCAGCCCGACCACACAATGGTGTGATAGTGAGACTGTGGTTGTTCCCTTTAGTAACATTACACTCATTCTTGGGTGAGTTTTCCCTTCATCTCAATGCTAAAAGTGACTGTAGATCTACATGATAAAGTTGATTTTTAAAGATCTTGGTGGGGATCCTAGACCCTCAAGGGTCTTCTTCGTTACCTGCGATTAGTTTGTACCTCCGTTTATGAATTAAAATAGATACGAATACTATCTTCTGGTAGCAGACAGACATAAACTGGAGAGAACCTCTCTAGTCCACTTCTCTAAACTCTCTAGTCCACTACTCTAACCTCTCTAGTCCACTACTCTAACCTCTCTAGTCCACTTCTCTAACCTCTCTAGTCCACTTCTCTAACATCTCTAGTACACTTCTCTAAACTCTATAGTCCACTTCTCTAAACTCTCTAGTCCACTACTCTAACCTCTCTAGTCCACTACTCTAACCTCTCTAGTCCACTAATCTAAACTCTCTAGTCCACTTCTCTAACCTCTCTAGTCCACTTCTCTAAACTCTCTAGTCCACTACTCTAACCTCTCTAGTCCACTACTCTAACCTCTCTAGTCCACTTCTCTAAACTCTCTAGTCCACTACTCTAACCTCTCTAGTCCACTTCTCTAACCTCTCTAGTCCACTACTCTAAACTCTCTAGTCCACTACTCTAACCTCTCTAGGCCACTTCTCTAACCTCTCTAGTCCACTTCTCTAAACTCTAGTCCACTACTCTAACCACTCTAGTCCACTACTCTAACCTCTCTAGTCCACTACTCTAACCTCTCTAGGCCACTTCTCTAACCCCTCTAGTCCACTTCTCTGACCTCTCTAGTCCACTTCTCTAAACTCTCTAGTCCACGACTCTAACCCCTCTAGTCCACTACTCTAACCTCTCTAGTCCACTACTCTAACCTCTCTAGTCCACTTCTCTAACCCCTCTAGTCCACTACTCTAACCTCTCTAGTCCACTTCTCTAACCCCTCTAGTCCACTACTCTAACCTATGTAGTCCACTTCTCTAACATCTCTAGTACACTTCTCTAACCTCTGTAGTCCACTTCTCTAACCCCTCTAGTCTACTTCTCTAACCCCTCTAGTCCACTACTCTAACCTCTCTAGTCCACTACTCTAACCTCTCTAGTCCACTTCTCTAACCTCTCTAGTCCACTTCTCTAACCCCTCTAGTCCACTACTCTAACCTCTCTAGTCCAGTACTCTAACCTCTCTAGTCCACTACTCTAACCTCTCTAGTCCACATCTCTAACCTCTCTAGTCCACTTATCTTGCTTGCCTTGGACCGACCCATGGACAAACTGGTATAGGCAAATACTACAGGGGGACTTCCTACACTGAGCACCTCTCTCCTCCTCTTCTTCACCTCCGTCTGTATGCATTGATGTCCCATTAATGCTCATTACTAACTTTACTTCTTCCCCGGAGTATTTGTGCTTTCTCGCCTCACAGGATGACCGCAGTTTTATCTGGACACTGGTTCTTCAACCAGCCATGGCCCTGCTGACACCTACTACGATCTTCATTATTAACATTATTAATCCTATTACCGATACCATTAATGCACAGTACTGATTTTGTCTCTTCCCCGGAGTCCTTGTGCTTCCTCTCCTCACAGGTTTCCATGGAGCATGGTTTCATCTGGACCCTGGTCCTTCCTCCTACCATGGCCCTGCTGACTCCAACTGCTAATATCACTTTTATTATTACTCACATTACTATTTCATATTACCGATACCATTAATGCACATTATTGACCTGCTTCTTCACCAGAGTCTCTGTGCTTTCTCGCCTCACAGGTTCCTGTGTATCCGGGTTTACCTGGACCAGGTGTTGCCTCCTGTCGTGGTTGTGTCATACATTGACTGTGCTGTAATTACATTGAATGTGTTGTAATTCACTATCCTGTTCTACACATGACATCATTGCACTTCTGTCCATCCTGGGAGAGGGATCCCTCCTCTATTGCTCTCCCACAGGTTTCTTCCTCTTTCCTCCCCGTTAAAGGGTTTTTTGGGGAGTTTTTCCTGTTCTGATGTGAGGGTTCCGGGACAAGAGGATGTCAAATGTATACATATTGTAAAGCCCTCTGAGGCAAATTTGTAATTTGTGATTTTGGGCTATACAAAAATAAATTGAATTGAATTGAATTGAATTCTCTAACCCCTCTAGTCCACCAGTCTAACCTCTCTAGTCCAGTACTCTAACCTCTCTAGTCCACTCCTCTAACCTCTCTAGTCCACTTCTCTAACCCCTCTAGTCCACTACTCTAACATCTCGAGTACACTTCTCTAACCTCTGTAGTCCACTACTCTAACCTCTCTAGTCCACTACTCTAACCTCTCTAGTCCACTTCTCTAACCTCTCTAGTCCACTACTCTAACCTCTCTAGTCCACTTCTCTAACCCCTCTAGTCCACTACTCTAACTTCTCTAGTCCACTTCTCTAACCCCTCTAGTCCACTACTCTAACCTCTGTAGTCCACTACTCTAACCTCTCTAGTCCACTACTCTAACCTCTCTAGTACACTACTCTAACCTCTCTAGTCCACTTATCTAACCTCTCTAGTCCACTTCTCTAACCCCTCTAGTCCACTACTCTAACCTCTCTAGTCCACTTCTCTAACCTCTCTAGTCCACTACTCTAACCTCTCTAGTCCACTACTCTAACCTCTCTAGTCCACGTCTCTAACCTCTCTAGTCCACTTCTCTAACCCCTCTAGTCCACTTCTCTAACCCCTCTAGTCCACTACTCTAACCTCTCTAGTCCACTACTCTAACCTCTCTAGTCCACTTCTCTAACCCCTCTAGTCCACTACTCTAACCTCTCTAGTCCACTTCGCTAACCTCTCTAGTCCACTACTCTAACCTCTGTAGTCCACTTCTCTAACATCTCTAGTACACTTCTCTAACCTCTGTAGTCCACTTCTCTAACCCCTCTAGTCTACTTCTCTAACCCCTCTAGTCCACTACTCTAACCTCTCTAGTCCACTTCTCTAACCTCTCTAGTCCACTTCTCTAACCCCTCTAGTCCACTACTCTAACCTCTCTAGTCCAGTACTCTAACCTCTCTAGTCTACTACTCTAACCTCTCTAGTCCACTACTCTAACCTCTCTAGTCCATGTCTCTAACCTCTCTAGTCCACTTCTCTAACCCCTCTAGTCCACTACTCTAACCTCTCTAGTCCAGTACTCTAACCTCTCTAGTCCACTACTCTAACCTCTCTAGTCCACTTCTCTAACCCCTCTAGTCCACTACTCTAACCTCTCTAGTCCACTTCTCTAACCTCTCTAGTCCACTACTCT
This sequence comes from Ophthalmolycus amberensis, assembly GCA_024529925.1. Classification (NCBI taxonomy): domain Eukaryota; kingdom Metazoa; phylum Chordata; class Actinopteri; order Perciformes; family Zoarcidae; genus Ophthalmolycus; species Ophthalmolycus amberensis. The sequence goes on from JAFEUB010000357.1 coordinate 122,473, forward strand.
AACCTCTGTAGTCCACTTCTCTAACCCCTCTAGTCTACTTCTCTAACCCCTCTAGTCCACTACTCTAACCTCTCTAGTCCACTACTCTAACCTCTCTAGTCCACTTCTCTAACCCCTCTAGTCCACTACTCTAACCTCTCTAGTCCACTTCTCTAACCCCTCTAGTCCACTACTCTATCCCCTCTAGTCCACTTCTCTAACCTCTCTAGTCCACTACTCTAACCTCTCTAGTCCGCTACTCTAACCTCTCTAGTCCACTACTCTAACCTCTCTAGTCCACTTCTCTAACCCCTCTAGGCCACTTCTCTAACCTCTCTAGTCCACTACTCTAACCCCTCTAGTCCACTTCTCTAACCCCTCTAGTCCACTTCTCTAACCTCTAGTCCACTACTCTAACCCCTCTAGTCCACTTCTCTATCCCCTCTAGTCCACTACTCTAACCTCTCTAGTCCACTACTCTAACCTCTCTAGTCCAACATCTTGGCTCCGTTGTTTCTAACAGCCATCCCTGATTAAAGGTTAAAACCAGCCCTAATCTGTTCCCTTTATTAATATGTTCCCTTCTTCACTAATCTGTTCCCTTCTTTATTAATCGGTTCCCTTATTAATACCATCCCTCAGTATCTCCATTATTGTGACTAACTAAGTCAAAATACATTTTAAAGAGGTAAATTCACAATGATATTTTCTAAATGTAACGAAGCGACTGAACTTGAGGTATCAGTTCTGGTTCTGGTTCTAGTTCCTACCTGATTGGCTCTTCTGCAGACCCTGCAGAGCCGCAGCGAGCTCCTTAAATCCATCCAGGTTTTTATCGTTCTGACTGTACAGAAGGATCTTCTTGGCGTCCGAAAACAGACGAGAAATTCTAAAAACACAGAAGAGTTTTTAGTTTAAAAAATGTAAAAGATTTAAACAGACGGAAACTGAAGTGGGATTTAACACTTTAAAGTTCCACTTTTATTTTGACAAAGTTTGTTTCTTTACCTGAAATAACAACTAATGAATTCAACATGAAAGGTTGAAGCAGTTCTTAGTCTTTAGTTCATACCAGATTTTCAGAATAAAAGCCTCAGTAATTTGTTCTCACATGGAGTCGTTGAAGTTTCCGACGACTCCCGGAGACTCTCCCGGCGTCGGGCTCCTGAAACACGGGTTGTTGGCGTTACAGAGGATCCCCTGTAACCACGGCAATGTGCCGGCCGACGGCATCGCCTTGTTGGGGAAGTGACCTTCAGACAGGATGTAAACAGGAAGTGAATCCTTCAGACAGGATGTAAACAGGAAGTGAATCCTTCAGACAGGATGTAAACAGGAAGTGAATCCTTCAGACAGGATGTAAACAGGAAGTGAAACCGTCAGATAGGATGTAAACAGGAAGTGAATCCTTCAGACAACAAGTAAACAGGAAGTGAATCCTTCAGACAACAAGTAAACAGGAAGTTAATTCTTCAGACAGGAAACAAACAGGAAGTGAATCCTTAAGACAGGATGTAAACATGAAGTGAATCCTTCAGACAGGAAACAAACAGGAAGTGAATCCTTAAGACAGGATGTAAACGGGAAGTGAATCCTTAAGACAAGACGTAAACAGGAAGTGACCTTCAGAGAGGAAGTAAACAGGAAGTGAATCCTTAAGACAGGATGTAAACAGGAAGTGAATCCTTCAGACAAGAAGTGAACAGGAAGTGACCTTCAGACAGGAAACAAACAGGAAGTGATCCCTCTACCAAAGTAAGAGGCCCAATCCCAATGTCCCCCCTCACGGACTCACAGACTTTGAAAGCGCGCTCCCGCGAAGTCCGTGAGGGTTTAGGGCTGTCCCACTGTCACATCATCGAGTGTTTGAGTCTCTGGTAGACATTTTGAGCCCTTTATGAACCCTTTCCGTAAGTCAGCATGGTGCTGACTTTGACTAAGGGAATCATTGCAATGTGACGTTAAACACGGGGTAACCAGTGGACGCATGGAGACGTAAAAAAAAAGGTAAACAAAGAGGACGGCTCAGTGTGTTCAGCCTGGAATATTACATTTACTCAGAAACATTAAGGGTTAAAGATGGAACAAAAAATAAACATGAAATCAGAAGATATTTATTTATTTATTCATCAAATATTTGATTTTGTCATTGAAGCTGTTTTGACAAAAACGAGTAAATAGATGATATGAAGTTAGATCTCATCTAGTGAGGAAAGAGCCTGAAGACGTTCACATCAGGGAGTACAAAGTATAAAATAAATACACACAGTTATACATCATATGTTTTGTCGTTTTCATGGTAACGTGATATGTTGCAGCAAAGTGCTGTCCCATTCATATTTACACCATCTCAAGCCCTCACAGTCTCTCACACTCACCCACTCACCAGGTGACGTCAGTGAGTCCTTGAGGGTTCAGGGTTTGAGGGTTTAGGGGGGACATTGGGATTGGGCCAGAGTCCCAAGAACAGAAACAAACAGGAAGTGATCCCTCTACCAAAGTAAGAGTCTGAAGAACAGAAACAAACAGGAAGTGATCCCTCTACCAAAGTAAGAGTCTGAAGAACAGAAACAAACAGGAAGTGATCCCTCTACCAAAGTAAGAGTCTCAAGAACAGAAACAAACAGGAAGTGATCCCTCTACCAAAGTAAGAGTCTGAAGAACAGAAACAAACAGGAAGTGCTCCCTCTACCAAAGTAAGAGTCTGAAGAACAGAAACAAACAGGAAGTGATCCCTCTTCCAAAGTAAGAGTCTGAAGAACAGAAACAAACACGTGTGAGTGAAGACGTTTTATCTTCCTGCTGCGTTGGAACAGACGGTCCATTGGTTCACCTGAACACAGGTAGATCACAGGGCGATAAGATGTGATTGGTTCCCTATCAGCTGAAGGTTTAGGACCTTTACCCCCTGAAGCAGAGCAGAGAACCTTTCTAATCAACACTGATTAGATAACAGGTCACTTCAGGCTCACAGCTGATGAATAAAATAAGATTTAGATTTATTGAAAAATAATGTGGTGGGCTTGAATAGATGAGTGAATGAGTGAATGAATACATTAAAGTCCATCAGCTGATTCATTTCACTTCCAACTCAATGAATAAACTCGTAAATAAATAAAATCACTCATATTGCTACTGGAGTGTTTCTTGTGTTGACCAATCAGAGACCCTCAGCCCTACAAACTGCCCCTAATGTTGCTGAAACTTCAGGGGCTACTTCCCCCCCGAGTTTGTCTTACAGGAGCTACATGGAGTCCCTGCAGCTCTTTAGTTCCTTAAAAGGTTTTTGGTTCCCTAAATTAAATAACGACATCCTCACGATTTCAAAAGGAGTCAGAACACGTGTTTATTTATTAAATAATAATACTATTATATAAATGTTCACTAACGTGTGCCTTCAGTCTCGGGTCTGAGCACAATGACGAAAGATAAGAGAGAGACGAGTGGAACCAGGTTCAGGGTCTACAAACTCTCGCTAACGAGCAAGCTAATGTTAGCGAGCTAACGAGCAAGCTAACGTTAGCTAGCTAACGAGCAAGCCGCTAAGTGAGATAAACAACTTGATGCTTCATCTACATTACTGATATTATTATGATTATTGTTGGTTCAATATTAACGCCATAAAAACACCACAAGTATCATTTAGTTCACAGCTTAAAGTTCCTCTTTAAAATATAGATAAATGTATGTATATACATATATATAATATGAAGTTGTTAGTGAAGATCTGAGGGTTGAATGAGATCAAAGGTCTGACTCAAAGAGCCTGAAGACACATTTTCTCTCTTTAGAGAGACGAGTTTCAACACGTCGGAGCTCCTGAAGCTGAATCACCGCTCAAATATTCTGCTTCTACTGACAACTCTCTGTGAGTCCTGGTCTCTCTGAGTCCTGGTCTCTCTGAGTCCTGGTCTCTGTGAGTCCTGGTCTCTGTGAGTGCTGGTCTCTGTGAGTGCTGGTCTCTGTGAGTCCTGGTCTCTCTGAGTCCTGGTCTCTGTGAGTCCTGGTCTCTGTGAGTGCTGGTCTCTGTGAGTCCTGGTCTCTGTGAGTGCTGGTCTCTGTGAGTGCTGATCTCTGTGAGTGCTGGTCTCTCTGAGTCCTGGTCTCTGTGAGTCCTGGTCTCTGTGAGTCCTGGTCTCTGTGAGTGCTGGTCTCTGTGAGTGCTAGTCTCTGCGAGTCCTGGTCTCTCTGAGTCCTGGTCTCTGTGAGTCCTGGTCTCTGTGAGTGCTGGTCTCTCTGAGTGCTGGTCTCTGTGAGTCCTGGTCTCTGTGAGTCCTGGTCTCTGTGAGTGCTGGTCTCTGTGAGTCCTGGTCTCTGTGAGTCCTGGTCTCTGTGAGTGCTGGTCTCTGTGAGTCCTGGTCTCTCTGAGTCCTGGTCTCTGTGAGTGCTGGTCTCTGTGAGTGCTGGTCTCTGTGAGTCCTGGTCTCTGTGAGTCCTGGTCTCTGTGAGTCCTGGTCTCTGTGAGTGCTGGTCTCTGTGAGTCCTGGTCTCTGTGAGTCCTGGTCTCTGTGAGTGCTGGTCTCTGTGAGTCCTGGTCTCTGTGAGTCCTGGTCTCTCTGAGTGCTGGTCTCTGTGAGTCCTGGTCTCAGGACCCTGAACCCTCTGATGTAATAAAGGTAACTCACACTCATGTTGCTCGTATGGAGGATAGTTGAGTCTCACAGCGATGAGGATGAAGAAGATGAGGAGAGGCCAGATGATTTCTACCAGCAGCTGAAGCTGAAGAAGAGACAGGAAACCATTAACACACACTGAGACACACACACACACACACACACACTGAGACACACACACACACACACTGAGACACACACACACACACACACTGAGACACACACACTGAGACACACACACACACACTGGTGGTAAAGAGCGTGTGTGTGAAACAGGAAGTAGCTTCTTGTCTTTAAGATGTCATTCATAATTAATCGTCGTCCATCGATCGACTCAGAAACACAATCAGAGCAGAAATCAGTCTCCCATGATGCATCAGGGTTATCAGGAGGCTGTGACCGTTGACCTTCAGAACTACAGATCAAGATCATCCAGAGTCACACAGACCTGGATCAGGACAGACAGACAGACAGACAGAGAGACAGAGAGACAGAGAGGCAGACAGAGAGACAGAGAGACAGACGTACCGTCTGCCGGCGTCTGTAGGTGAAGTTCTTCCACAGCAGCAGACCCAGCTGAGTGGACACAGACATGTCTGTCTCCGTGAGATGTCTCTCAGCTCAGTGAAGACACTTCTCTCTGAATAAAGACACAGAGTGAGACACACAGAGTGAGACACAGAGCTCAAAGGTACCGAGGTCAGAGGTCAAACAGATACCACAGAGTACCTCCTCCTGATACTCCAAGTATATATATACAACATATATATATATATATGTATATATATATGTATATATATATACATATATATATATGTGTGTATATAAGTTGTATAACATCTAAATATCTTATATCATTTAGATACAATATGAGCTCGTGCTGATTAGTCTCTAATGAGCCGATTGAATCACAGTGATGAGCACACACACACACACACACACGCACACACACACACACACACTAATAACTTGATCTAAACATCAGTGTGTAAACAGAAAGTTATTTCCTCACTTCTCTTGTGTTCACTATTTCTTCTCTCATGAAACTTTACATCAAATCAAACTTTCTGATGAACGAGCCTCCGTTTACACTTTAAAGCGGAAGCAGCGAGTTTTTGACATAAACGTAAAGTAGATCAGAGAACATAATTATTAATAAAGGTCCATAAAGAGGAGATAAATACCGTGTCCGTGGTGCGTTCACGGTCCTACTTCGCCTTCACTCTGCAGCATCTGTTCCTCACGGAGCTGCAGCTCACGATCAAAACTCACCGGAGTCACGAGCACGAGCACCACACTGCTTCTGCTCTATTCCTTCAGAATAAAACATTTAGAACAGGTGTGATGCTTCCGCTATATTCCTTCAGAATAAAACATCTAGAACAGGTGATGTCACGTGTGGTGGTGTATGTTATTAGTTGTGTGACAGCATTGTGAAAATAATAGATAACTTATACTAACATTTTAATTATTTTACCTGTTCCAGGTTTATAGATTGTTCTTTGTAGTATTTGTTATTCATGTCATCGGATTATTATTATTATTATCATTGTACTTGCTATTTTAGAGTACTGCTGTTTACCTCAGTTAAAATATTAATTTAAATGTACCGTTATATAGTCAAACACATTAAAAAGGTTTTCTGTTCATAAAGTCATGAATTTGTTATTCATTTACTTCTTATCTGATAAACTGCGACCTGGCTTTTATTTTGCCTCACAGAGTGGAAGTGGACCAAGTGCCACTACTGCTATCACTACTACTACTGCTATCACTACTACTACTGCTATCACTACTACTGATACCACTACTACTACTGCTATCACTACTACTGCTATCACTACTACTACTGCTATCACTACTACTGATACCACTACTACTACTGCTATCACTACTACTACTGCTATTGAGACTTCAGTCTCTCTCTTTTTGAAAACAAAACATTACTATGAGGTGTAGTGGTAGCAAATCATCTGATCAGAGAAGAGAGCAGGAGTTTTGTTTTGAAACAAAAATTTTAACTGAGCCATGTTGGTTTTTAAAAAGCTGACTTTTCAAAATGAAACGGATTACTTAAATTCGAAAATAGACAAACATATTTAACTTTATCTAAAACACAAAAAAGGCAACGCTTGGCCTTTGTCTCTAAATAAAATCAACGTATGAATCAAGTATTAGATCCTGAAAAAGTTCTTAAATTCACAGCGTTTGCTGTTTCAAGTTGTGAAAGCAGACACTACTACTGCTATCACTACTACTGATACCACTACTACTACTGCTATCACTACTACTACTGCTATCACTACTACTGCTTTCACTACTATTACCGCTATCACTACTATTGCTATCACTACTACTACTGCTTCACTACTACTGATACCACTACTACTACTGCTATCACTACTACTGCTATCACTAATACTACTGCTATCACTACTACTGCTATCACTACTACTACTGATACCACTACTACTGCTATCACTACTACTGCTATCACTACTACTACTGCTATCATTACTACTGCTATCACTACTACTACTGCTATCACTACTACTGCTATCACTACTACTACTGCTATCACTACTACTGCTATCACTACTACTACTGTTATCACTACTACTACTACTGCTATCACTACTATTGCTATCACTACTACTACTGCTATCACTACTACTTCTGCTATCACTACTACTGCTATCACTACTACTACTGCTATCACTACTACTGCTATCACTACTACTACTGCCATCACTACTACTGCTATCACTACTACTACCACTACTATCACTACTACTACCACTACTACTACTGCTATCACTACTACTACCACTACTACCACTACTACTACCACTACTACTACTGCTATCACTAATACTACTGCTATCACTACTACTGCTATCACTACTACTACTGCTATCACTACTACTACTGATACCACTACTACTGCTATCACTACTACTGCTATAACTACTACTACTGCTATCATTACTACTACTGCTATCACTACTACTACTGCTATCACTACTACTACTGCTATCACTACTACTGCTATCACTACTACTACTGCATCACTACTACTGCTATCACTACTACTACTGTTATCACTACTACTACTACTGCTATCACTACTATTGCTATCACTACTACTAATGCTATCACTACTACTGCTATCACTACTACTACTGCTATCACTACTACTGCTATCACTACTACTACTGCTATCACTACTACTGCTATCACTACTACTACCACTACTATCACTACTACTACCACTACTACTACTGCTATCACTACTACTACCACTACTACCACTACTACTACTGCTATCACTACTACTAGATAAGATAAAATAAGATAATCCTTTATTAGTCCCTCAGTGGGGAAATTACAGGATTACAGCAGCATTGCTCACAAGTAATAAAATAAAGATAAAAATCAAGTAATATAATAAACTAAACAGTAACAGTAGAACAGTAATAAAAGACAGTAAGAAGAGTATTGGATATACTAAATATGCCAGTATATACAGAATATACAGAATATACAGAATATACAGGCGGATCAGGTAAATACTTAAAACGTATTGAATATTGCACGGATTAGATAAGATAAGATATTGCACCAGGTGAATGAATTAAAGTGTTCAGAGTGTGTGCAAGTGTTCGTGTTCAAGTGTTCAAGTGTTAGTGGTCTACCGAGAGCAGTTTGTTGTGCAGCCTGACAGCAGCGGGGAGAAAGGACTTGCGGTACCTCTCCGTCAGACACCGGGGGTGAATCAGCCGGTGACTGAAGGAGCTGTGCAGAGCTGCCAGAGTGTCCTGCATGGGGTGGGAGGCGTGGCTCATCAGGGATGAGAGCTTCGCCATCATCCTCCTGTCTCCCACCACCTCCACAGTATCCAGTGGACATCCCAGCACGCTGCTGGCCTTCCTCACCAGTTTGTCCAGTCTCCTCCTGTCAGCTGCCGCGATGCTGCTGTTCCAGAAGACCACTCCATAGAAGATGGCTGATGCCACCACGGAGTCGAAGAAGGTCTTCAGGAGTGCTCCCTGCACCCCAAAAGACCTCAGTCTCCTCAGCAGAAAGAGTCTGCTCTGTCCTTTTTTATAAAGAGCGTGAGCGTGGTCAGTCCAGTCCAGTTTATTGTTCAAGTGAACACCCAGGTGCTTATACGACTTCACAACCTCAATGTCCAGTCCCTGGATGCGCACCGGTGTCAGAGGAGGGCGTTTACCCCGGCGGAAGTCCACCACCAGCTCCTTGGTCTTGCTGGAGTTGATGTGGAGGCGGTTCCGCTGGCACCATCCTAAAAAGTCCTGGTTTAGTTCCCTGTATTCTCTGTCATCATCGGCGGAGATGAGGCCGACGATTGCAGAGTCGTCAGAGAACTTTTGCAGGTGGCAGTTTGCAGAGTTGTGTTTGAAGTCCGAGGTGTAAATGGAGAAGAGGAATGGAGCTAGAACGGTTCCCTGTGGGGCCCCTGTGCTGCAGGACACCCGATCTGACTCACACTCCCGTATCCGCACATACTGTGGACGGTTGGTGAGGTAGTCCAGGATCCATGCAGTGAGGTGGTGGTCCACCCCGGTCTGCTCCAGCTTGTCCCTCAGAAGCAAAGGCTGGATGGTGTTGAAGGCACTGGAGAAGTCGTAGAACATGACTCTCACAGTGCTTCCAGCCTTTTCCAGGTGAGAGAGGCATCTCTGCAGCAGGAAGATGACGGCGTCATCCACCCCGATGCCGGACTGGTAGGCGAACTGAAGTGGGTCCAGGGATGAACTCACCAGAGGGCGGAGATGGGCAAGGACCAGCCTCTCCAGGGTCTTCATCAGGTGGGATGTCAACGCCACCGGCCTGTAGCTGTTGAGGTCCTTGGGCCGCGGGTTCTTTGGTACCGGTACCACGCAGGATGTCTTCCATAGCTGTGGTACTTTCCCCAGCCTCAAGCTCAAGTTGAATATGTGCTCCGCTATCCCGCACAGCTGGTCTGCGCAGGATTTGAGGAGCCTTGAGCTGATGCCGTCTGGACCCGTGGCCTTCCTCGCCTTGATCCTCCTCAGTTCATTCCTCACTTGGTTGAGGGACACTCTGGGGGGTGGGGTGCTGTGTGTTGGAGTGGGGGTGGGTTGCTGGTCGTAGAGTGCTGGGTGTGAGAGGTGTGAGAGGTGTGGGAGGTGTGGAGGGGAGCCGAGTGCTGTGGGAAGGGGGGAGGTGGAGGAGGAGGGGGGGTAATAATCCACAGTGGATGCAGATGATGGGGGTTGCGGCAGCAGGGAGGTCTGGGTGGGGGGAGGGGTGGATGGCTGGTCAAATCTGTTAAAAAATAAGTTCAGCTCATTCACCCACTTTTGGTCCCCCTCAGGCTGTTGGTTGGGCCCCTTGAACCCAGAAATCGCCTTGAGGCCCTTCCAGACCCCGGCGGTGTTATTCTGCTGCAGCTGGTCCTCCATCTTCATCCTGTAGACATCTTTCCCCTCCCTGATCTTCGTCCTCAGCTCCCTCTGCACAGTCCTCAGCTCCTCTTTGTTGCCAGATCTAAAAACCCTCTTTTTCTCCTTGAGGAGGGCCTTTATCTCCGGAGAGATCCAGGGTTTGCCATTTGAGAAACACCGTACAGTCCTGGTGGGTACAGTGTTCTGATACCACTACTACTGATACCACTACTACTACCACTACCACTACCACTACTACCACTACCACTACTCCTACTGATACCACTACTACCACTACCACTACCACTACCACTACTACCACTACTACTACCACTACCACTACTACTACCACTACCAGTACCACTGCCACAACTACTACCACTACCAGTACTACTGCCACAACTACTCCTACTGATACCACTACTACTACTACTACCGGTACCATAGACATTACTACTACTACCCAGTGGCAGGCCGTGCATTTTATACCTGGGCCTTCACTGCTGTCCTGCAGCTGAAACACAGCTACGGTTATTATTTGTTTTGTGTGAACAAAGTGAGATTGTTATGAATACGCCGAGAGTGCGTCTCCTCTCTGCTCTGACTGCTGCGTGAGGCTTCTGTGAGAGTAACCTGTGAGAGCTTTGGGGCTCACGGCAGCACCGCTGCTCGTTCACCACAGTGCAGAACGTACGAGCTTCAACGTCAGAGTCACAACACCAGAACAAGTCTCCAACACCACCAGAACAAGTCTCCAACACCAGAACAAGTCTCCAACAACACCAGAACAAGTCTCCAACACCAGAACAAGTCTCCAACAACACCAGAACAAGTCTCCAACAACACCAGAACAAGTCTCCAACACCAGAACAAGTCTCCATCAACACCAGAACAAGTCTGCAACACCACAGAACAAGTCTCCAACACCACAGAACAAGTCTCCAACACCACAGAACAAGTCTCCAACACCAGAACAAGTCTCCAACACCACCAGAACAAGTCTCCAACACCAGAACAAGTCTCCATCAACACCAGAAGAAGTCTCCAACAACACCAGAACAAGTCTCCAACACCAGAACAAGTCTCCATCAACACCAGAACAAGTCTCCAACACCACAGAACAAGTCTCCATCAACACCAGAACAAGTCTCCAACACCACCAGAACAAGTCTCCAACAACACCAGAACAAGTCTCCAACACCAGAACAAGTCTCCAACACCAGAACAAGTCTCCATCAACACCAGAACAAGTCTCCAACACCACAGAACAAGTCTCCAACAACAGAACAAGTCTCCAACAACACCAGAACAAGTCTCCAACAACAGAACAAGTCTCCAACAACACCAGAACAAGTCTCCAACAACACCAGAACAAGTCTCCAACACCAGAACAAGTCTCCAACAACACCAGAACAAGTCTCCAACACCACCAGAACAAGTCTCCAACACCAGAACAAGTCTCCAACACCAGAACAAGTCTCCATCAACACCAGAACAAGTCTCCAACACCACAGAACAAGTCTCCAACAACAGAACAAGTCTCCAACACCACAGAACAAGTCTCCAACACCACAGAACAAGTCTCCAACAACACCAGAACAAGTCTCCAACACCACAGAACAAGTCTCCAACACCAGAACAAGTCTCCAACAACACCAGAACAAGTCTCCAACACCACAGAACAAGTCTCCAACACCAGAACAAGTCTCCAACACCAGAACAAGTCGGTGCCAGTCCCCCTTGTGCCAGTGCCCCTCGTGGCCCTCTTAGGAGGGCCCCGCTCTTAACCAAACCTAACCTACTAACCCCGACCTATAAGTTAAAGAGATCTAAAACATTTCACTCTGCCATCAAGATCAGTTGAGATCCTCTTGATGATGCAATATCCTGTTTACTGTTTACACACACACACACACACACACTCACACACTCACACACACACACACACTCACACTCACACACACACTCACACACACACACACACACTCACACACACACACACTCACACACACACACACACACACTCACACACACACACACACACACACACACACTCACACACACACACACAGCCTGGTACAACAGTAAACAATAAGACAAAAGCTCTCTGTTTCTGCTGATCGGACCCACATCGCTGCTGTCCTCAGTCTGTAAGGAACACCAGGACTCTACAGGACTCGACAGGACTCTCCAGGACTCTGTATAACTCTACAGGACTCTCCAGGATTCTCTAGGACTCTCCAGGACTCTGTGGAACTCTACAGTACTCTCCAGGATTCTCCAGGTCTCTCCAGGACTCTGTATTACTCTACAGGACTCTCCAGGATTCTACAGGACTCTCCAGGACTCTGTATAACTCTACAGGACTCTCCAGGATTCTCAAGGACTCTACAGGACTCTGAAGAACTCTCCAGGACTCTACAGGACTCTCTAGGACTATGGACCCTAGGTATCTATCCTCAAGCTCTCAGCAGCAGGTTCACCTCAGGAGAAAGGTAAATAGTACAGTATAATTTGAAAGTACTTGTTAATTAATGACATCACACAGAACCACGTCTGTGGTACTTTGTGTACAAGTACACATTCCTTAAAAGTAGCAGTACAACAGTGTACAAATACTGCAGTACAAGTAACAAACACAGAACAATGTACAGAAGTATTGTCTGAAACTGATGACATCATCTGTGATAAAATAACATGTAGTACAATAATTGAATGTGTTTTATATTTAGTGTACTCTATAACGGTTTATGTATTCATGTGTTTTATATTTAATGTATTCATTTATATATTGATTATGTAACATGTTGATCTGATTTAGACTTCAAAGTGGGAAATTGAATGTTACCAAAATGAAACTACAAGCAAATAGAAGTAAAAGTAAATAAAAGGACACATACAATAAAACATAAATAAAACTACAAACCAACAAAAGAAAACTTTGTTTTCCTCAATAAACGTTCGAGTGGAGGAAACAGCGCCACTCCGCCGTTAGCGTCCACTCAGTGGTCACAGCGGGTATTACACCTGCAGCTCCGCCGCTGTAACGGTTTGTTGTTCAGCTTCTCCTGCTCCGGCACGGCCACGCATCGCGCATGCGCAATGATATGAATGGCCGTTAATCCCCCGCTCGGTACGGTAACCGGAGGAAGTAGCATGCTCAGCGGACCGGACCGCTCAGTCTGAACCCTCGGGACTTGCTCTCCTGCTCCGGGTTCTGGTTCTGGTTCTGGTTGGGCCTCCAGAAGATATCTCCGCTGCGCAGTGAGTGAATGCGGGCAGAGCGCACGGAGCTGTCAGCTGAGGCTCCGTGAGGCTCCGGGAGGCTCCGGGAGGCTCCGTGCACGTCCACCCTGACTGCAATGGGATGCTGCGGGAGCGCGGAGGTAAGAACGGCTCGGGTCAGTCCGGCTCGTCCGGGTCCGGTACCACCCTAACCCTCCTCCATCCCTCCTGAGCACCGGTGCGTGTTTATTTGTTCACCGTGAAAGGGAAACCGAGAGAGGGCCGAGCTGGGATTAGAGCCAGGAGGCTGTAATCCAATTAGCTCGTTTACCGGGTTTACCGGGGCCTGTTACCGGGGCCCGGTTCGGCCCGGTCCCGGTCCTGGCCCGGTCCTGGTCCTGCAGGATTTACGGGTTTACCGGGGTCTGTTACCGGTAGATAACCGGTGCTCTGTGATCAGATTAGTGATAACCGGGCCTGAGACCACAGATCGGAGACCTCAGATCGGAGACAACAGGTCGGACCCTGTCCCGGTCCTGCAGACCCGGTCCCGGTGTGACCGTGTGTTGGTGTGTGTTTCAGAGGACAAAGAGAGAATGGAGACCGCTGGAGGACCGGAGCTGCACCGACCTGCCCTGGTTCCTGCTCTTCACCGTCTTCTGCTTTGGCATGGTAACCACCGCGAGCCTCACTTTACTTGAGATTATATTTATTTATACATATATATATTTATTTATACATGATTATTATATATGTTTATATATAAACATATAATTATTATTATTATATATATTATATTATTATTATTTATATTTATATATATTTAATGTCTTTGTCACTTAAATATGAAATGATGAATCAATAATAATCAGTTGATCAATTTTAACAACTAACAGACATTTATGACGTTGATGGATCAACAAATCAATCAATAATGAAGTATTACTATTATTATTGTAATGTTTTAATGTGCTGTGAACAATGATGTTTTCATCCTCATAATCATCTGATTGATCTTCATGTATTCATTGATTTAAAGGTTTAACATATGGTGTGTTCAGGTGCACTGGAAAACTTCACTTTCTGGATAGTTTACTGTTCGTGTGTTGACAACCAATCAATGTCACGACTGATTATATATTGGTCAATAACCAGCGGTCAAGTCCAGGTGTTACACTGGTCCAGGTGTTACACTGGTCCAGGTGTGACAGTGGTCCAGGTGTTACACTGGTCCAGGTGTTACACTGGTCCAGGTGTGACAGTGGTCCAGGTGTTACACTGGTCCAGGTGTGACAGTGGTCCAGGTGTTACACTGGTCCAAGTGTCACAGTGGTCCAGGTGTGACAGTGGTCCAGGTGTTACACTGGTCCAGGTGTGACAGTGGTCCAGGTGTTACACTGGTCCAGGTGTTACACTGGTCCAGGTGTGACAGTGGTCCAGGTGTTACACTGGTCCAGGTGTGACAGTGGTCCAGGTGTTACACTGGTCCAGGTGTTACACTGGTCCAGGTGTGACAGTAGTCCAGGTGTTACACTGGTCCAGGTGTTACACTGGTCCAGGTGTTACAGTGGTCCAGGTGTGACAGTAGTCCAGGTGTTACAGTGGTCCAGGTGTTACACTGGTCCAGGTGTTACAGTGGTCCAGGTGTTACACTGGTCCATGTGTTACACTGGTCCAGGTGTGACAGTAGTCCAGGTGTTACACTGGTCCAGGTGTGACAGTAGTCCAGGTGTTACAGTGGTCCAGGTGTTACACTGGTCCAGGTGTTACACTGGTCCAGGTGTTACAGTGGTCCAGGTGTTACAGTGGTCCAGGTGTGACAGTGGTCCTGGTGTTACACTGGTCCAGGTGTTACACTGGTCCAGGTGTGACAGTGGTCCAGGTGTTACACTGGTCCAAGTGTTACAGTGGTCCAGGTGTTACACTGGTCCAAGTGTTACACTGGTCCAGGTGTTACACTGGTCCAAGTGTTACAGTGGTCCAGGTGTTACACTGGTCCAAGTGTTACAGTGGTCCAAGTGTTACAGTGGTCCAAGTGGTACAGTGGTCCAAGTGCTACACTGGTCCAGGTGTTACACTGGTCCAAGTGTTACAGTGGTCCAGGTGTGACAGTTCGAGGTGTTACACTGGTCCAGGTGTGACAGTGGTCCAGGTGTTACAGTGGTCCAGGTGTTACACTGGTCCAGGTGTTACACTGGTCCAAGTGTTACACTGGTCCAGGTGTTACACTGGTCCAGGTGTTACAGTGGTCCAGGTGTTACGGTTTGTAAAACAGTTCAACCACTGACGGTCTCTTGTCCTGCAGGGCAGCATCTGCAGCTTCACCATCGTCACCGGCGGCGCCGCTCGCCTCGTCTTCGGGTACGACAGCTACGGCAACACGTGTGGACAACGCAACGAGCTGATCGAGGGCGTCCGGCTGAGCGGCCTCGACCACACCGACAGGAAGTAGGTTCTTTACGTTCACTGTGTACTTCTGCTGTACTTTAAGTATACTACTGTGGTACAGACTCTGTCTGTCTGTTTGTTGTTTGTTACGGCCGCGACTACTATCGATACATTAAAACAAAACAATCCTGTTTTAAACGGATTTAAAATGTTATTTAAATTGAATCCTGTGTGTCAAACAAGCTCATCCTCCTCCTGTAACGATAGCTGTTGTCTATTTCCTTCTAAACTAAGACCAGTGACTTCCTATCACATGATGCGTTCAACATCACAATATGGCGTCTCACAAGCAAGCGGCCGTTTACTGTAGAGCATCGCCATGTGATCCTGACTCATGATGGATGTATCGGTGTAGACCAGGGGTGCCCACACTTTTTCGGCTTGCGAGCTACTTTTAAAATGACCAAGTCAAAATGATCTACCTACATTAAAAATGCTGAATATCTATTTATATATATATATATATATATACTGAGTATACTTTATATTTACAATATATGTCGGTGTAGACTGGTGATGGATGTATCGGTCTAGACTGGTGATGGATGTATCGGTGTAGACTGATGATGGATGTATCGGTGTAGACTGATGATGGATGTATCGGTGTAGACTGATGATGGATGTATCGGTGTCGACTGATGATGGATGTATCGGTGTAGACTGATGATGGATGTATCGGTGTCGACTGATGATGGATGTATCGGTGTCGACTGATGATGGATGTATCGTGTCGACTGATGATGGATGTATCGGTGTCGACTGATGATGGATGTATCGGTGTCGACTGATGATGGATGTATCGGTGTAGACTGATGATGGATGTATCGGTGTAGACTGATGCTGGATGTATCGGTGTAGACTGGTGATGGATGTATCGGTGTAGACTGATGCTGGATGTATCGGTGTAGACTGGTGATGGATGTATCGGTGTAGACTGATGCTGGATGTATCGGTGTAGACTGGTGATGGATGTATCGGTGTAGACTGGTGATGGATGTATCGGTGTAGACTGGTGATGGATGTATCGGTGTAGACTGATGCTGGATGTATCGCAAAAAATCCATGCGATTAATCGCGATTAAATATTTGAATCGTTGCCCAGCACTAATATATATATATAGCTGTTATATATATACACAGTATATACATGTGTGTTTTTATACAGCAGGATTCTAGTCACGACTGTCTAATCCGTTTCACTCAGAGATGATTTAAAACAGGTGAGGGAACTCTATTACATTCTGAAAGAGGAGAAAAGAGTCCAACTTTTCAAATTGAGCTGTGTGCCATCTTCATTTACTCTTAACCAGTAACATATACACTGATATTTACACATCTGAACAAATCTCACAAGTGTTACCTGTATTATAACATCACAATTATTAATATAGACCTTTTAGTTACAGAAATACAGTCTTTTTAGTATGGGTATGCAATTTTCGAGCAGAGGTTCCAGACCCTCTGGGACCCTAAATGTCCCGAGGCTCCAGACCCTCTGGGGCCCTAAATGTCCCAAAGCTTCAGACCCTCTGGGGCCCTAAATGTCCCAAAGCTTCAGACACTCTGGGGCCCTAAATGTCCCGAAGCTCCAGACACTCTGGGGCCTTACATGTTCATAAGCTCCAGACACTCTGGGGCCTTAAATGTCCCTAAGCTCCAGACCCTCTGGGGCCTTAAATGTCCCTAAGCTCCAGACACTCTGGGGCCTTAAATGTCCCTAAGCTCCAGACACTCTGGGGCCTTAAATGTCCCTAAGCTCCAGACACTCTGGGGCCTTAAATGTCCCTAAGCTCCAGACACTCTGGGGCCTTAAATGTCCCTAAGCTCCAGACCCTCTGCGGCCTTAAATGTCCCTAAGCTCCAGACGCTCTTACTTTGAAGGGTTAGGGTTAGCTGCTCTGACCTTCAGTGACTTCCTGTCCTCTCCCTCAGGTTTGTGTTCTTCCTGGACCCTTGTAACGTAGACATCGTCCAGAGGAAGATCAGGTCCATGGCTCTGTGTGTGTCTCTGTGTCCCACCGAGGAGCTGAAGACCTACCAGGACCTAAAGAGGTTCGCCATGCTCAACGGTGAGGTCATCACTTGTTTCATTAGACAGGGGGGGGGGCAGCAAAGGGCCAATCAGGTGACCAAGACCCCGGATCCGTTCTGGACCTGTGAACAGATCGGTTGAGGTCCGGGTTCTGTTCCCTGTGGTTCATCAGGACAGAACTGACAAAGAGGAGGACACTGGTGATGTCATCATGATGATGTCATGATGATGATTTAATGTCTCACCACCCGAGTACAGTACACACACACACTCACACACAAAGGCAGCATTAAGACGTCTGAGTTGTTGGTGACTCGTCTCCGTTTGTCCATCATGTAGTTCATGAATAGAGTCTCTGTCCCAGAACCACACAGGAACCAGGTCTCCCTGTCTCCTGTCCTCTCTTACCTCCTCTGTCTGTGTTCTTGTGTTTCAGGTTCAGAGTTGTGTTCCTACGAGTTAGCGGGTCATAAATACCCCGGTCTACCTGAGAGGGTCTCTAAATGTCCCAAACTTCCTGTTCCCCCCAGGTACGTCCAACCGATCCTGTAGATCCTCAGTTCTACATGACCGGGCCTCCAAACGGTCTCAGGGTTAGTTTAGGGACCAGAACCTTTAGGCACAAAAAACACTGTGGTTTGGGGCAAAAAAAGTAACTTCCACCACTTCCTGTTCTTTTGTCTTTCTGTCTGACCTCTCTAACCTGTCGAACCTCTGTGTCTCCTCAGTAAGCCGTTGCCGGTGTTTAATCGCTGCACTCCGGTGGATATTTCCTGCTATGCTAAGTTTGCGGAGGCCGTGGTGACATTTGTGGGCGATAATGGTGTTCTGCACCGACTGATCGCCGGCGTTGCCGCCAGTAAAGAGATCATCATCGGCCTGTGTGTCCTCGCTCTGGGTGAGAACCTTATTCATCCATAATGATCCCTCACTATGTTCTGTCTCTGTGACCTCTGACATCTGTCTCTCTGTCAGGCCTCTCTATGATCCTCATGGTGATCATTCGTTATATCTCAGCCGTCCTTGTCTGGATCCTCACCTCGCTGGTGGTCCTCGGATCCCTCGGTGAGGTCACTTCCTGTTTCCCGTTCTGTCTCTCTCTGTGTAAAACAAGCTGATGTGTGTTTTTCTTCTTGTCTCAGCGGGGACCAGCGTCCTCTGGTGGCTCTACATCGACCACCGGCTGTACGGGAACTACACCACCAATAAAGAGAAGGAGGACGTGGAGGTCAGCAGAGACAGTGGACAGGCTCTGCTGGTCTACGCCGGGGCCTCCACCGTCTTCACCGTACGGATCCATTATTTATTCTGTCTCTATGAACCTTGTAGTCCTGCAGAGGGAGCTCCTCTCCTCCTCTCTCAGGCCTATTGATGGATCAGGGACCTGATGGAACTATTGATTACTTCTGTTCCAGATCATTCTACTGCTGCTGATGCTGTTCATGAGGAAGCGAGTGGCTCTGACCATCGCTCTGTTCCACGTGGCGGGTAAAGTCTTCATCCACCTTCCCCTCCTCACCCTGCAGCCCTTCGTCACCTTCCTCGCCCTCCTGCTCTTCTGGATTTACTGGATCCTGGTCCTGCTCTTCCTGGGAACCAGCGGTCAGTTTAAACCTTTACATTCTGTTTTTCTTTGATTCACTGATCGGAAGATGAAAAGCTTCCCCCCAAAAAACCTTTAACAGAGAAAAGGAAGAAACCTCAGAGATCAACAGATGAGGATCCCTCACAACATCACAGAGCTACAAGGCATTCAATGATTCATATGATGAGTAGTAGTAGCGCTAATTATTGTTACTAATCATGACTGCAGCAGTGGATTTAACAGAATGATAACCATAATAAATGCAGTAATGGTTTCAGTAATAGTAATGTGACTAATAATAATAATGATAGTAGTCAGCCCTAACTATAAACCTGAACCAGCCCTAACTATAAACCTGAACCAGCCCTAACTATAAACCTGAACCAGCCCTAACTATAAACCTGAACCAGCCCTAACTATAAACCTGAACCAGCCCTAACTATAAACCTGAACCAGCCCTAACTATAAACCTGAACCAGCCCTAACTATAAACCTGAACCAGCCCTAACTATAAACCTGAACCAGCCCTAACTATAAACCTGAACCAGCCCTAACTATAAACCTGAACCAGCCCTAGCTATAAACCTGAACCAGCCCTAACTATAAACCTGAACCAGCCCTAACTATAAACCTGAACCAGCCCTAACTATAAACCTGAACCAGCCCTAGCTATAAACCTGAACCAGCCCTAACTATAAACCTGAGCCAGCCCTAACTATAAACCTGAACCAGCCCTAACTATAAACCTGAACCAGCCCTAACTATAAACCTGAACCAGCCCTAACTATAGACCTGAACCAGCCCTAACTAGATAGATAGATAGATAGATGTAAACTTTATTTATCCCCAGGGGGAAATTCGTTTGTTTCAGCAGCAATTTACAGAGTAAAATATAACATGGAATGCACAATATCTACAGTACAATAAAATAACAGAGCAGATATTGAATTGAAGGAATAGATTAATAAAAATAAAAAATAAAAAATAAGCTAGAATAGAAAATAGAAATGCACAGTATATACCATGAAAATAGTGGTATTAATTAAATAAAATTAGCAACTAGTAAACTAAACACCTGGACAGTAGAGCCAGGATCCCCAACAACAAGCAACAGCCGTGTAGCGTTGTAGTCATGTGAAGGACGACGATCTGGCCCGAGGTGTTTTATTATAAAGTCTTATGGCAGTGGGCAGGAATGTTTTTCTGAATCTGTCCTTGTGACAGCGGAGCTGGATCAGTCTGTTGGAGAAAGTGCTCCTCTGTCCCTGCAGGAGGTGGTGGAGAGGGTGGTCCTGGTTATCCAATATGGATAATAGTTTCTTCAGTGTCCTCCTCTCCACCACCTCTTCCAGATAGTCTTGTTTGCAGCCAATGATGGAGCCGGCCTTCTTAACTAGTTTGTTAAGTCTGTTGGTGTCTCCGGCTCCAATGCTGCTCCCCCAGCAGACTACGGCGAAGTACAGTGCACTGAACTATAAACCTGAACCAGCGATAACTATAAACCTGAACCAGCCCTAACTATAAACCTGAACCAGCCCTAACTATAAACCTGAACCAGCCCTAACTATAAACCTGAACCAGCCCTAACTATAAACCTGAACCAGCCCTAACTATAAACCTGAACCAGCCCTAACTATGAACCTGAACCAGCCCTAACTATAAACCTGAACCAGCCCTAACTATGAGCCTGAACCAGCCCTAACTATGAACCTGAACCAGCCCTAACTATAAACCTGAACCAGCCCCAACTATAAACCTGAACCAGCCCCAACTATAAACCTGAACCAGCCCTAACTATTAACCTGAACCAGCCCTAACTATAAAAAAAGAAATGTGTTGATCTATATGTATTTATATGTATTCATATGTATTTATATGTATTTATTATTTATAGTATATGTCTGCCAACCGCTGGTGATCGAACTGAACTGCAGCGTCTCAACAATCAGCTTATTCAGGAGGTACAACTTTCTCTCTTGAATCAATAATCAGTGTTTGTGGTTCTGCAGGGAACTCCGTCCAGAACGAGGAGACGGGTCTGACAGAGTTCAGACTCACGGGTCCTCTGCAGTACCTGACCTGGTACCATGCGGTGGGTCTTGTATGGATCACCGAGTTCATCCTGGCCTGCCAGCAGATGACTGTGGCCGGAGCCGTGGTCACCTACTACTTCACCAGGTGAGTCCACTTCACCAGGTGAGTCCAGTTCAGCAGGTGAGTCCACTTTACCAGGTGAGTCCACTTCACCAGGTGAGTCCAGTTCAGCAGGTGAGTCCACTTCACTAGGTGAGTCCAGTTCAGCAGGTGAGTCCACTTCACTAGGTGAGTCCACTTCAGCAGGTGAGTCTACTTTAGCAGGTGAGTCCAGTTTAGCAGGTGAGTCCACACCTGCTGGAGTTTGTTTGCTTTGGACTGCGGCACATCAGGATCTCTGAGCTGGGAACCAGATTAATGTGGACTTAATGTTTCAGGGACAAGAACCGGCTCCCGGTGACCCCGATCATGTCGTCTGTCCTGAGGCTGGTGAGGTATCACCTGGGAACGGTGGCTAAGGGAGCCTTCATCATTACCCTGGTGAAGATCCCCCGACTCTTCCTCATGTACATCCACAACCAGCTCAAAGGAAAGGTACAAAACTTTATTAACAGCTCAAAGGAAAGGTACAAAACTTTATTAACAGCTCAAAGGAAAGGTACAAAACTTTATTAACAGCTCAAAGGAAAGGTACAAAACTTTATTAACAGCTCAAAGGAAAGGTACAAAACTTTATGAACAGCTCAAAGGAAAGGAACAAAACTTTATTAACAGCTCAAATGAAAGGTACAAAACTTTATTAACAGCTCAAAGGAAAGGTACAAAACTTTATTAACAGCTCAAAGGAAAGGAACAAAACTTTATTAACTGCTCAAAGGAAAGGAACAAAACTTTATTAACAGCTCAAAGGAAAGGAACAAAACTTTATTAACTGCTCAAAGGAAAGGTACAAAACTTTATTAACAGCTCAAAGGAAAGGAACAAAACTTTATTAACTGCTCAAAGGAAAGGTGCAAAACGTTAACAGCTCAAAGGAAAGGAACAAAACTTTATTAACAGCTCAAAGGAAAGGAACAAAACTTTATTAACAGCTCAAAGGAAAGGTACAAAACTTTATATATGTATTAGTGCTGGGCAACGGTTAAAATTTTTAATCGCGATTAATCGCATGATTTTTTTGCGATTAATCGTGATTAATCTCATTATGACAAAGTTCAATAATGAATTCATAAGTAGTGTATTGCGCACTTTTATTTTAAAGTGCTGCTATATGAACAAAGGTCAATAACATTTGGTGTAAACACTTTAAACACATCAGGTTGTTGTTAGCAGCAGTATTCCCTTCACACAGCAGCAGTTATAACACAGTTATAATGATTCTGATCATAGATATTCAGCCGGTGTTCATAACTTTATCTTCATGTGTGTAAGAGATGATATTTAAATATACTTCTTGAAAACTGCAAACCTATCTACGTCATGTTTTTATGTTTGTTAGATTCTCAGTAGTGATACTAAATGATGCTTATTATACATATTACAAACAAAACACTTTAAAAACTCTAAAACAATAATTTAAATGAATCATTTATTTTTTGCTTTTTTTGGTATTTTGGTCAGACACATGTGCAACGCTGATTACCGTAATATGTGTGGTATTTACTGCCGAGATCAGGCAGTTCTAGGCGGGTAACATGACCACTGAGCCCCCGGTGCTGGTTTACTGCCGGTCCCGCTAGCAACACCTCATATCTCCGAAATCGTCGGAGCAGATTTTTAAATCGGCTGAATCTTGACAAACCGACCACAGATTTGATGCTTAAACAACTAACTTCTCGCCTCAAAACATCCTAAAATTACTTTCTGTGACTTAACAACAGTAGTATTAGAACGTTTCAACTTCCAGTTGTGTGATTTGTCCTCCGCCATTGTTTCCTGTTGCTGGTGCAAAATGCATTCTGGGATATTTGGCTGTCCCAAGTACAGACAAGTCACCTCCGATGCATCCCCGGTAAAATGGGCGGAGCCACATCCGGGCATTAGGATCGTGCTTGGCTCGATGTGAACTTTGAATTGGAACAGTACTTGGGCTGAGACTGATGACGTTTCACAAGTCCAGAGAAGTACGCATGTTGAGAAAGGCCCAAACAGCTGTTCACCGCTCGGCCGGTTCTTGTGTTAAAAATGTCCGCTTAATAATAATTTTTTTAAAACTGCGTTAACGCGCGATAACATAATTGTCGGCGTTAATTAATGAATGCGTTAACTTGCCCAGCACTAATATATAAATATTTATATATATATACACAGAATACATATGTATATATTGATATTGATCATGTGATGTATTTTTATCTCTCAGGAGAATGCGTGTGCTCGCTGTCTGCTGAAAACTTGTATCTGCTGTCTGTGGTGTTTGGAGAAGTGCCTCAACTATCTCAATCAGGTAACAAACAAACCTCATTTTCTCTGACTCTTCTTGTTTTTATTGTGACCGTCTCACCTGTGGTTTCATTTCCCAGAATGCATATGCAGCCACAGCCATCAACAGCACCAGTTTCTGCACGTCTGCACGCGACGCCTTCGTGATCCTGGTGGAAAACGCTCTGCGCGTCGCCACAATCAACGCCGTCGGAGACTTTGTGCTTTTCCTGGGGAAGGTGAGCTGAATCTGGATCTGACTGGTCCCAAGTGGTTCTGGTCCCATGACCACCTAAAGAACCAGACTGACAAGTAACATCCTGTTAGTGCCCCCTACAGGCTGCAGAGTTAAATAATGTGAAGTGTACTACAAAAGATAATTGATTTTTTTGCCAACTACAAGGCTCTCAATGGTAGATAATTCACAACTTCCTGCTGCTCTTGTTTCACAATAAAAGCTTTCAAAAGGTAAATCAGCTGAAGGTTTTTATTGTGAAAGGTTTCTCATGCTGGTTGTGGATGCATAGTTCACTCTGAAGATAAAAGTCAAAACATTTGATGTATTTATCTTTAGCTTAGAGGTTTCTCTTGATAGTGTCACAGCCCGGCTCAGAGACGGCAACAAAAACAGGGAGACGACGATCTGGCGGCCAAAAGAAGCAATTTATTTATCTCGCCAAATACAAGGAACCCAAGGTTAACAGCACTTTACATGAAGACAGCAACAACTGTGGTGAGCCAGTCAACAAAGATCTTCCTTTCCGAGAGGCCGGCTGCCAACTGGAGAGGGTATTTTAAGGCAGAGCTACACCGGCACAGGTGTGGCTCATCCTGCTGACGGGCCTCCAATCAGCACCTGTAACAAAGGAAACACAACGGGCACGTAGTGTATGACAGGAGGGTTGTCACACTAGACAGATGAGCGATTGGCATCTTTAGACTGAACTCACTGTTGTTGTTGTTTTTCCTGTTTCTTTGACGTATATAACTGAATGTTTCCTCAGATCCTGATCGTGACGTCCACGGCGTTCGCCGGCGTCCTCCTCCTGAACTACCAGCGGGATTACGCCGAGTGGCTGCTGCCTCTGATCATCGTGTGTCTCTTCTCCTTCCTGGTGGCTCACTGCTTCCTGTCCATCTTTGAGATCGTGGTGGACGTCCTCTTCCTCTGCTTCGCCATCGACACCAAGTACAACGACGGCACTCCGGGGAAAGAGTTCTTCATGGACAAAGCTCTGATGGTGAGAACATGTTTATATTTATATTAATATTAACAAAGCTCTGATGGTGAGAACATGTTTATAGTTATATTAATAGTAACAAAGCTCTGATGGTGAGAACATGTTTATATTTATATTAATAGTAACAAAGCTCTGATGGTGAGAATGTGTTTATATTTATATTAATATTAACAAAGCTCTGATGGTGAGAACATGTTTATATTTATATTAATATTAACAAAGCTCTGATGGTGAGAATGTGTTTATATTTATATTAATATTAACAAAGCTCTGATGGTGAGAATGTGTTTATATTTATATTAATATTAACAAAGCTCTGATGGTGAGAACATGTTTATATTTATATTAATATTAACAAAGCTCTGATGGTGAGAACATGTTTATATTTATATTAATATTAACAAAGCTCTGATGGTGAGAACATGTTTATATTTATATTAATATTAACAAAGCTCTGATGGTGAGAATGTGTTTATATTTATATTAATATTAACAAAGCTCTGATGGTGAGAATGTGTTTATATTTATATTAATATTAACAAAGCTCTGATGGTGAGAACATGTTTATATTTATATTAATATTAACAAAGCTCTGATGGTGAGAACATGTTTATATTTATATTAATATTAACAAAGCTCTGATGGTGAGAATGTGTTTATATTTATATTAATATTAACAAAGCTCTGATGGTGAGAACATGTTTATATTTATATTAATAGTAACAAAGCTCTGATGGTGAGAATGTGTTTATATTTATATTAATATTAACAAAGCTCTGATGGTGAGAACATGTTTATATTTATATTAATATTAACAAAGCTCTGATGGTGAGAATGTGTTTATATTTATATTAATATTAACAAAGCTCTGATGGTGAGAATGTGTTTATATTTATATTAATATTAACAAAGCTCTGATGGTGAGAACATGTTTATATTTATATTAATAGTAACAAAGCTCTGATGGTGAGAACATGTTTATATTTATATTAATATTAACAAAGCTCTGATGGTGAGAATGTGTTTATATTTATATTAATATTAACAAAGCTCTGATGGTGAGAATGTGTTTATATTTATATTAATATTAACAAAGCTCTGATGGTGAGAACATGTCTATATTTATATTAATATTAACAAGCTCTGATGGTGAGAATGTGTTTATATTTATATTAATATTAACATGCTCTGATGGTGAGAATGTGTTTATATTTATATTAATATTAACATGCTCTGATGGTGAGAATGTGTTTATATTTATATTAATATTAACAAAGCTCTGATGGTGAGAACATGTTTATATTAATATTAACAAGCTCTGATGGTGAGAATGTGTTTATATTTATATTAATAGTAACAAAGCTCTGATGGTGAGAACATGTTTATATTTATATTAATATTAACAAAGCTCTGATGGTGAGAATGTGTTTATATTTATATTAATATTAACATGCTCTGATGGTGAGAATGTGTTTATATTTATATTAATATTAACAAGCTCTGATGGTGAGAATGTGTTTATATTTATATTAATATTAACATGCTCTGATGGTGAGAATGTGTTTATATTTATATTAATATTAACAAAGCTCTGATGGTGAGAATGTGTTTATATTTATATTAATATTAACAAGCTCTGATGGTGAGAACATGTTTATATTAATATTAACAAGCTCTGATGGTGAGAATGTGTTTATATTTATATTAATATTAACAAGCTCTGATGGTGAGAATGTGTTTATATTTATATTAATATTAACAAAGCTCTGATGGTGAGAATGTGTTTATATTTATATTAATATTAACAAGCTCTGATGGTGAGAACATGTTTATATTTATATTAACAAGCTCTGATGGTGAGAATGTGTTTATATTTATATTAATATTAACAAGCTCTGATGGTGAGAATGTGTTTATATTTATATTAATATTAACAAAGCTCTGATGGTGAGAATGTGTTTATATTTATATTAATATTAACAAGCTCTGATGGTGAGAACATGTTTATATTAATATTAACAAGCTCTGATGGTGAGAATGTGTTTATATTTATATTAATATTAACAAGCTCTGATGGTGAGAATGTGTTTATATTTATATTAATATTAACAAAGCTCTGATGGTGAGAATGTGTTTATATTTATATTAATATTAACAAGCTCTGATGGTGAGAATGTGTTTATATTTATATTAATATTAACAAAGCTCTGATGGTGAGAACGTGTTTATATTTATATTAATATTAACAAAGCTCTGATGGTGAGAATGTGTTTATATTTATATTAATATTAACAAGCTCTGATGGTGAGAATGTGTTTATATTTATATTAATATTAACAAGCTCTGATGGTGAGAATGTGTTTATATTTATATTAATATTAACATGCTCTGATGGTGAGAATGTGTTTATATTTATATTAATATTAACAAAGCTCTGATGGTGAGAACATGTTTATATTAATATTAACAAGCTCTGATGGTGAGAATGTGTTTATATTTATATTAATATTAACAAAGCTCTGATGGTGAGAACATGTCTATATTTATATTAATATTAACAAGCTCTGATGGTGAGAATGTGTTTATATTTATATTAATATTAACATGCTCTGATGGTGAGAATGTGTTTATATTTATATTAATATTAACATGCTCTGATGGTGAGAATGTGTTTATATTTATATTAATATTAACAAAGCTCTGATGGTGAGAACATGTTTATATTAATATTAACAAGCTCTGATGGTGAGAATGTGTTTATATTTATATTAATATTAACAAAGCTCTGATGGTGAGAATGTGTTTATATTTATATTAATAGTAACAAAGCTCTGATGGTGAGAACATGTTTATATTTATATTAATATTAACAAAGCTCTGATGGTGAGAATGTGTTTATATTTATATTAATATTAACATGCTCTGATGGTGAGAATGTGTTTATATTTATATTAATATTAACAAGCTCTGATGGTGAGAATGTGTTTATATTTATATTAATATTAACAAAGCTCTGATGGTGAGAATGTGTTTATATTTATATTAATATTAACATGCTCTGATGGTGAGAATGTGTTTATATTTATATTAATATTAACAAAGCTCTGATGGTGAGAATGTGTTTATATTTATATTAATATTAACAAGCTCTGATGGTGAGAACATGTTTATATTAATATTAACAAGCTCTGATGGTGAGAATGTGTTTATATTTATATTAATATTAACAAGCTCTGATGGTGAGAACATGTTTATATTTATATTAATATTAACAAAGCTCTGATGGTGAGAACGTGTTTATATTTATATTAATATTAACAAAGCTCTGATGGTGAGAATGTGTTTATATTTATATTAATATTAACAAGCTCTGATGGTGAGAACATGTTTATATTTATATTAATATTAACAAAGCTCTGATGGTGAGAACGTGTTTATATTTATATTAATATTAACAAAGCTCTGATGGTGAGAATGTGTTTATATTTATATTAATATTAACAAGCTCTGATGGTGAGAATGTGTTTATATTTATATTAATATTAACAAGCTCTGATGGTGAGAATGTGTTTATATTTATATTAATATTAACATGCTCTGATGGTGAGAATGTGTTTATATTTATATTAATATTAACAAAGCTCTGATGGTGAGAACATGTTTATATTAATATTAACAAGCTCTGATGGTGAGAATGTGTTTATATTTATATTAATAGTAACAAAGCTCTGATGGTGAGAATGTGTTTATATTTATATTAATATTAACAAAGCTCTGATGGTGAGAATGTGTTTATATTTATATTAATATTAACAAGCTCTGATGGTGAGAATGTGTTTATATTTATATTAATATTAACAAGCTCTGATGGTGAGAATGTGTTTATATTTATATTAATATTAACAAAGCTCTGATGGTGAGAATGTGTTTATATTTATATTAATATTAACAAAGCTCTGATGGTGAGAATGTGTTTATATTTATATTAATATTAACAAAGCTCTGATGGTGAGAATGTGTTTATATTTATATTAATATTAACAAAGCTCTGATGGTGAGAATGTGTTTATATTTATATTAATATTAACAAAGCTCTGATGGTGAGAATGTGTTTATATTTATATTAATATTAACAAAGCTCTGATGGTGAGAACATGTCTATATTTATATTAATATTAACAAGCTCTGATGGTGAGAATGTGTTTATATTTATATTAATATTAACATGCTCTGATGGTGAGAATGTGTTTATATTTATATTAATATTAACATGCTCTGATGGTGAGAATGTGTTTATATTTATATTAATATTAACAAAGCTCTGATGGTGAGAACATGTTTATATTAATATTAACAAGCTCTGATGGTGAGAATGTGTTTATATTTATATTAATATTAACAAAGCTCTGATGGTGAGAATGTGTTTATATTTATATTAATAGTAACAAAGCTCTGATGGTGAGAACATGTTTATATTTATATTAATATTAACAAAGCTCTGATGGTGAGAATGTGTTTATATTTATATTAATAGTAACAAAGCTCTGATGGTGAGAACATGTTTATATTTATATTAATATTAACAAAGCTCTGATGGTGAGAATGTGTTTATATTTATATTAATATTAACAAAGCTCTGATGGTGAGAATGTGTTTATATTTATATTAATATTAACATGCTCTGATGGTGAGAATGTGTTTATATTTATATTAATATTAACAAAGCTCTGATGGTGAGAATGTGTTTATATTTATATTAATATTAACAAGCTCTGATGGTGAGAACATGTTTATATTAATATTAACAAGCTCTGATGGTGAGAATGTGTTTATATTTATATTAATATTAACAAGCTCTGATGGTGAGAATGTGTTTATATTTATATTAATATTAACAAAGCTCTGATGGTGAGAATGTGTTTATATTTATATTAATATTAACAAGCTCTGATGGTGAGAACATGTTTATATTTATATTAATATTAACAAAGCTCTGATGGTGAGAACGTGTTTATATTTATATTAATATTAACAAAGCTCTGATGGTGAGAATGTGTTTATATTTATATTAATATTAACAAGCTCTGATGGTGAGAATGTGTTTATATTTATATTAATATTAACAAGCTCTGATGGTGAGAATGTGTTTATATTTATATTAATATTAACAAAGCTCTGATGGTGAGAATGTGTTTATATTTATATTAATATTAACAAGCTCTGATGGTGAGAATGTGTTTATATTTATATTAATATTAACAAGCTCTGATGGTGAGAATGTGTTTATATTTATATTAATATTAACATGCTCTGATGGTGAGAATGTGTTTATATTTATATTAATATTAACAAAGCTCTGATGGTGAGAACATGTTTATATTAATATTAACAAGCTCTGATGGTGAGAATGTGTTTATATTTATATTAATAGTAACAAAGCTCTGATGGTGAGAATGTGTTTATATTTATATTAATATTAACAAAGCTCTGATGGTGAGAATGTGTTTATATTTATATTAATATTAACAAGCTCTGATGGTGAGAATGTGTTTATATTTATATTAATATTAACAAAGCTCTGATGGTGAGAATGTGTTTATATTTATATTAATATTAACAAAGCTCTGATGGTGAGAATGTGTTTATATTTATATTAATATTAACAAAGCTCTGATGGTGAGAATGTGTTTATATTTATATTAATATTAACAAAGCTCTGATGGTGAGAATGTGTTTATATTTATATTAATATTAACAAAGCTCTGATGGTGAGAATGTGTTTATATTTATATTAATATTAACAAAGCTCTGTCTCCCCTACCTGATGGAGGAAATAATTGATATCTTCTGGGTCCAGGCTACAGGGCTAATGATACCAATGACTCTCTCCAGGAAAAGTCGGGGCCCTGTATGCAGCTAGCCGCTTCAATTCCTGTCTTGCAAGTTTATAGAAAAAGAAAGGTGAGGCTGCGAAGAAACAATAGTAAACCTGCAAACGTATCAAACTTAGCATACATTCCTCGTCAGCCTGTCCAAATAAATTGGGCAAGGAAAGCTTTAACCACATTAAACTTAGCTTTATTAAATGTCAGGTCTCTGTCAGGAAAAACATTTTGAATCAATGATTTTATTGTTAGGCACAAACTGGACATTTTGTTTTTAACTGAAACTTGGTTAAATCAAGATAACAGTGCAGCTGTTCTTATTGAATCAACACCTCACAACTTCAGTTTCATGAGTGAAACAAGAGCACATAAGAAAGGAGGTGGAGTTGCTGTTTTATTTAATGATTCTCTTCAATGCAAGCAGATGCCCTTTGGTCATTTTAGTTCTTTTGAATATGTGGCTCTGAATTCCACTCAAGCTTTATTCCTAAACATTTACAGACCGCCTAAATACTGTGCAACCTTCTTTGATGAGTTTACTGAACTGCTGTCTGTAATCTGTATTGATTTTGACTGTGTTGTTATTGTTGGTGACTTTAATATCCATGTTGATAATCCCCAGGACAGAGAGTCTATAGAACTATGTGGTGTCCTTGATAACTATGATCTGACTCAGCATGTGACAGGACCCACCCACAACAGGGGGCACACTCTGGACCTAATCATCACCAAAGGTGTAAACATTTCCAAGGTTGCTGTGACTGATGTTGCACTCTCTGATCATTTCTGTGTTTTCTTTGAGAGTGCAATCTCCTTGCACACAAATGTCCAAACCAACGTTGTGACAAAGCGTTACATCTCTGAAAACACCAGTGAACTATTTATTCAGAAGTTCTCCTCCACACCAGCCCTCTCTTGCCTCTCAGTCAATGAGCTTGTAGATGGCTTCAATTTTAAAGTTAAAAATATTATTGATGCCATTGCACCCACTAAAGTGAAGGTTGTGTCGGGTAAGCAAAGATCTCCTTGGAGAAATGCTACGTTGGTCAAAATAGAGAAACGAGAGTGTCGGAAAGCTGAGCGCAGGTGGCGAAAAACTAATCTCCAGGTTCACTGTGACATCTATAAAGAGAGACTTCGCAATTATAATTTGGAACTTATGCTGCGTTCACACCGGTCGCGTTGATTTTTTGACGCACTGCAAAATCGCGTCCAACGCGCCGCCGGTCGTGTTCACACCAAACGCCGCAAAATCTCGTAGCGCCGGAGAGGGGCCGTGGTTTATCGTCCTGGAAGCCGTTCACCTGGCCGCCATTACTTTCCGCTGTCAACCATGAAAGGAATCAGGACAATTGCTGCTCTGTACGTGTTGTGGAAGTCCCTCAAACGTCGGAATGCCAAACGCCGTCATGTCTGGTTCATAATATTGTTCAGAGGAGATTTCATCGAGCTGTATTCACTGTGTCTAGCAAGCCACCGGTCGCTGTTTACTACAGCTGTAGGAACACAACATAAACTGATTTGGCTGTGATTTAACGGAAAATAAACCGACAAAAAGGGACTCCGAAATAACTACGTAATGATACCGATTTGTAGGCTACTTGTCTTCTCAATGGAGCTCTGATGGATCGGTGCTAGGCTTTGCTAACATCGTAGCAGCTCCACCAGCACTCAATAACGTCATGTAGACGTAAATACGGCAGCGTCTATTCATTGTTTGTACCGTATGGTTTACACACACACGTATACACATAGTTTGGTCCGGTCTCTGTTGATATGAGGTATCAGAGCTCTGGGTGAACACAGACGGCTACAGGATTTATTTCCTGATTCAACAACGGCAGGAAGCCAGTGATGACAGGGGGAGCAACTCAACGCTGATAGGCTATCGCGCCACAGCGTCACGCGATTATGTCGCAGAAGTTGAAAAATTTCAACTTGCGCGTTGGCGATTTTGCGGCGTCCAACGCGTCCACCGCACTGCAATAACGCGTCCAACGCGCCGCGCCATCGCAAAATCGCGGCGCGCCAGTCTCATCGCGTCTGTGCATAGACTTTGTATGTAATCTCGACGCGCGTCAAAAAATCAACGCGACCGGTGTGAACGCGGCATTAGAAATGCAAGGCAGTCATTCTTCTCTGACATCATAACCAAAAACAAGAACAATACACGCGCCTTATTTGCTACCGTCGACAGGCTAACAAACCCTCCAGTGTCGGTAGCTGCTGAGCTCCAATCCACCTGGGCATGCAATCAATTTGCCTCCTTTTTTACTGACAAAATTCAGAAAATTAGACAAGCAGTCAGTGCCTCCACATCAACCACAGAATATGTGTTGTCCCGATCTCTGAATAACATCCATTCAAATATCATGACACGATTTCATTCAATCGACCGTAGAAGCCTAGAAGACATCATGCAACATCTGAAGTCATCCTCCTGCTGCTTGGATATTCTACCAACACACTTTTTCAAAAATATTTCAAACTGCATGACCACTGATCTTTTACAAATTGTAAACACATCCCTTCTCTCAGGTGTCTTCCCACAAGCCCTAAAAACTGCAGTTATTAAACCGCTCCTAAAGAAGGCTAGTTTAGACTCCGCAACGATGAAAAATTATAGGCCAATATCAAACCTCCAATTTTTAAGTAAAATAATTGAAAAAGCGGTTTTCCAACAGCTGACCGACTTCTTGGCCGTAAATAACTGCTTTGATGTTTTCCAGTCAGGCTTTCGACAGCACCACAGCACTGAAACTGCTCTTGTTAAGGTTTTCAACGACATCCACTTAAACATAGACAATGGCAGAAGTTCAGTCTTAGTGTTACTAGATCTCAGTGCTGCATTCGACACGGTCGACCATGCCATACTCCTAGAAAGACTAAAAATCTGGGTGGGACTCTCTGGCACAGCACTTAACTGGTTTGAATCCTACTTGAAGGGCCGAGAATACTTTGTGTCTGTAGCTGATTACACATCAGAGCTGACTAAAATGACATGTGGTGTTCCCCAAGGTTCAATACTGGGGCCTCCTCTGTTCAACATCTACATGCTTCCACTAGCTCAGATTATGGAAAACAACAAAGTGTGTTATCATAATTATGCAGACGACACACAAATCTACATAACTATGTCACCAGGGGACTATAATCCCATACAAGGGCTGGGTAACTGCATTGAACAAATCAACAACTGGATGTGCCAGAATTTTCTTCAATTAAACAAAGATAAAACAGAAGTAATTGTTTGTGGTACCAAGGACGAACAATTGAAAATCACCGCTCAGCTTCAGTCACTGATGTTAAAACCCACAAACCAAGCCAGAAATCTAGGTGTAGTTATGGATTCAGACCTCAACCTGAACAGCCATATCAAGACAATTACAAAATCAGCCTATTATCACCTGAAGAATATATCAAGGATTAGAGGACTTATGTCTCAACAGGATTTGGAAAAACTTGTCCACGCATTTATCTTCAGCAGACTGGACTACTGTAACGGTGTGTTTACAGGTCTCTGTAAAAAATCCGTCAGAAAGCTGCAGCTGATTCAGAACGCTGCAGCTCGAGTCCTCACTAAGACCAGGAGGGTGGACCACATCACTCCAGTTCTGATGTCTTTGCACTGGCTTCCTGTCCAACAAAGAATTGACTTTAAAATCCTGCTGTTGGTTTACAAAGCACTGAATGGTTTTGGGCCAAAATACATCTCTGATCTGCTGCTACCTTATGAACCATCCCGACCCCTCAGGTCGTCTGGGACCGGTCTACTTTCTGTTCCCAGAGTCAGAACTAAACATGGAGAAGCAGCGTTCAGTTTTTCTGCTCCACATATCTGGAACAAAGTCCCAGAAAGCTGCAGGTCTGCTGAGACCCTCAGCTCATTTAAATCAAGATTGAAGACCTTTCTGTTTGCTGCTGTCTTTAATTGAACCACGTTCAATTAATATATTAATCAATTTCCTGCATTTCTGCATTTTACTACTGCATTTTATTTCTTACACTGTTTTTTAATTGTTTTTGAAATCTCCTTTTCTTTTGCCTTGTGTTTTGATGCTTTTAATGGTTTTATGTGAAGCACTTTGAATTACCTTGTTGTTGAAATGTGCTATACAAATAAACTTGCCTTGATGGTGAGAACGTGTTTATATTTATATTAATATTAACAAGCTCTGATGGTGAGAATGTGTTTATATTTATATTAATATTAACAAAGCTCTGATGGTGAGAATATTTATATTAATATTAACAAGCTCTGATGGTGAGAACGTGTTTATATTTATATTAATATTAACAAAGCTCTGATGGTGAGAACATGTTTATATTTATATTAATATTAACAAGCTCTGATGGTGAGAATGTGTTTATATTTATATTAATATTAACAAGCTCTGATGGTGAGAATGTGTTTATAGTTATATTAATATTAACAAGCTCTGATGGTGAGAACATGTTTATATTTATATTAATATTAACAAAGCTCTGATGGTGAGAATGTTTATATTTATATTAATATTAACAAGCTCTGATGGTGAGAACGTGTTTATATTTATATTAATATTAACAAAGCTCTGATGGTGAGAATGTTTATATTTATATTAATATTAACAAAGCTCTGATGGTGAGAACGTGTTTATATTTATATTAATAGTAACAAAGCTCTGATGGTGAGAATGTTTATATTTATATTAATATTAACAAAGCTCTGATGGTGAGAACGTGTTTATATTTATATTAATATTAACAAAGCTCTGATGGTGAGAACGTGTTTATATTTATATTAATATTAACAAAGCTCTGATGGTGAGAACATGTTTATATTTATATTAATAGTAACAAAGCTCTGATGGTGAGAACATGTTTATATTTATATTAATAGTAACAAAGCTCTGATGGTGAGAATGTGTTTATATTTATATTAATATTAACAAGCTCTGATGGTGAGAACGTGTTTATATTTATATTAATATTAACAAGCTCTGATGGTGAGAATGTGTTTATATTTATATTAATATTAACAAGCTCTGATGGTGAGAACATGTTTATATTTATATTAATATTAACAAAGCTCTGATGGTGAGAATGTTTATATTTATATTAATATTAACAAGCTCTGATGGTGAGAACGTGTTTATATTTATATTAATATTAACAAAGCTCTGATGGTGAGAACGTGTTTATATTTATATTAATAGTAACAAGCTCTGATGGTGAGAACATGTTTATATTTATATTAATAGTAACAAAGCTCTGATGGTGAGAATGTTTATATTTATATTAATATTAACAAAGCTCTGATGGTGAGAATGTGTTTATATTTATATTAATATTAACAAAGCTCTGATGGTGAGAACATGTTTATATTTATATTAATATTAACAAAGCTCTGATGGTGAGAACGTGTTTATATTTATATTAATATTAACAAAGCTCTGATGGTGAGAACGTGTTTATATTTATATTAATATTAACAAAGCTCTGATGGTGAGAATGTTTATATTTATATTAATATTAACAAGCTCTGATGGTGAGAACGTGTTTATATTAATATTAATATTAACAAAGCTCTGATGGTGAGAATGTTTATATTTATATTAATATTAACAAAGCTCTGATGGTGAGAATGTGTTTATATTTATATTAATATTAACAAGCTCTGATGGTGAGAATGTGTTTATATTTATATTAATATTAACAAAGCTCTGATGGTGACAATGTTTATATTAATATTAACAAAGCTCTGATGGTGAGAATGTGTTTATATTTATATTTATATTAACAAAGCTCTGATGGTGAGAATGTGTTTATATTTATATTAATATTAACAAAGCTCTGATGGTGAGAATGTTTATATTTATATTAATATTAACAAAGCTCTGATGGTGAGAATGTGTTTATATTTATATTAATATTAACAAAGCTCTGATGGTGAGAATGTTTATATTTATATTAATATTAACAAAGCTCTGATGGTGAGAATGTTTATATTTATATTAATATTAACAAAGCTCTGATGGTGAGAATGTTTATATTTATATTAATATTAACAAAGCTCTGATGGTGAGAACATGTTTATATTTATATTAATATTAACAAAGCTCTGATGGTGAGAATGTTTATATTAATATTAATAGTAACAAAGCTCTGATGGTGAGAATGTTTATATTAATATTAATAGTAACAAAGCTCTGATGGTGAGAATGTTTATATTTATATTAATATTAACAAAGCTCTGATGGTGAGAATGTGTTTATATTTATATTAATATTAACAAAGCTCTGATGGTGAGAATGTTTATATTTATATTAATATTAACAAAGCTCTGATGGTGAGAATGTTTATATTTATATTAATATTAACAAAGCTCTGATGGTGAGAATGTTTATATTTATATTAATATTAACAAAGCTCTGATGGTGAGAACATGTTTATATTTATATTAATATTAACAAAGCTCTGATGGTGAGAACATGTTTATATTTATATTAATAGTAACAAAGCTCTGATGGTGAGAACATGTTTATATTTATATTAATATTAACAAAGCTCTGATGGTGAGAATGTGTTTATATTTATATTAATAGTAACAAAGCTCTGATGGTGAGAACATGTTTATATTTATATTAATATTAACAAAGCTCTGATGGTGAGAATGTGTTTATATTTATATTAATATTAACAAAGCTCTGATGGTGAGAATGTGTTTATATTTATATTAATATTAACAAAGCTCTGATGGTGAGAATGTGTTTATATTTATATTAATATTAACAAAGCTCTGATGGTGAGAATGTGTTTATATTTATATTAATATTAACAAAGCTCTGATGGTGAGAATGTTTATATTTATATTAATATTAACAAGCTCTGATGGTGAGAACGTGTTTATATTTATATTAATATTAACAAAGCTCTGATGGTGAGAACGTGTTTATATTTATATTAATATTAACAAGCTCTGATGGTGAGAACGTGTTTATATTTATATTAATAGTAACAAAGCTCTGATGGTGAGAATGTTTATATTTATATTAATATTAACAAAGCTCTGATGGTGAGAATGTTTATATTTATATTAATATTAACAAAGCTCTGATGGTGAGAACATGTTTATATTTATATTAATATTAACAAGCTCTGATGGTGAGAATGTTTATATTAATATTAATATTAACAAAGCTCTGATGGTGAGAATGTTTATATTAATATTAATATTAACAAAGCTCTGATGGTGAGAACATGTTTATATTTATATTAATATTAACAAGCTCTGATGGTGAGAATGTGTTTATATTTATATTAATATTAACAAGCTCTGATGGTGAGAATGTGTTTATATTTATATTAATATTAACAAGCTCTGATGGTGAGAATGTTTATATTAATATTAATAGTAACAAAGCTCTGATGGTGAGAGTGTGTTTATATTTATATTAATATTAACAAGCTCTGATGGTGAGAATGTGTTTATATTTATATTAATATTAACAAGCTCTGATGGTGAGAATGTTTATATTAATATTAATAGTAACAAAGCTCTGATGGTGAGAGTGTGTTTATATTTATATTAATATTAACAAAGCTCTGATGGTGAGAACATGTTTATATTTATATTAATATTAACAAAGCTCTGATGGTGAGAATGTGTTTATATTTATATTAATATTAACAAAGCTCTGATGGTGAGAATGTGTTTATATTTATATTAATATTAACAAAGCTCTGATGGTGAGAATGTGTTTATATTTATATTAATATTAACAAGCTCTGATGGTGAGAATGTTTATATTAATATTAATAGTAACAAAGCTCTGATGGTGAGAACATGTTTATATTTATATTAATATTAACAAAGCTCTGATGGTGAGAATGTTTATATTAATATTAATAGTAACAAAGCTCTGATGGTGAGAATGTTTATATTAATATTAATAGTAACAAAGCTCTGATGGTGAGAACATGTTTATATTTATATTAATATTAACAAAGCTCTGATGGTGAGAATGTTTATATTTATATTAATATTAATAGTAACAAAGCTCTGATGGTGAGAACATGTTTATATTTATATTAATATTAACAAAGCTCTGATGGTGAGAATGTTTATATTTATATTAATATTAACAAAGCTCTGATGGTGAGAACATGTTTATATTTATATTAATATTAACAAGCTCTGATGGTGAGAATGTTTATATTAATATTAATATTAACAAAGCTCTGATGGTGAGAATGTTTATATTAATATTAATATTAACAAAGCTCTGATGGTGAGAACATGTTTATATTTATATTAATATTAACAAGCTCTGATGGTGAGAATGTGTTTATATTTATATTAATATTAACAAGCTCTGATGGTGAGAATGTTTATATTAATATTAATAGTAACAAAGCTCTGATGGTGAGAGTGTGTTTATATTTATATTAATATTAACAAGCTCTGATGGTGAGAATGTGTTTATATTTATATTAATATTAACAAGCTCTGATGGTGAGAACGTGTTTATATTTATATTAATATTAACAAAGCTCTGATGGTGAGAATGTGTTTATATTTATATTAATATTAACAAAGCTCTGATGGTGAGAACATGTTTATATTTATATTAATAGTAACAAAGCTCTGATGGTGAGAACGTGTTTATATTTATATTAATATTAACAAAGCTCTGATGGTGAGAATGTGTTTATATTTATATTAATATTAACAAAGCTCTGATGGTGAGAATGTGTTTATATTTATATTAATATTAACAAAGCTCTGATGGTGAGAATGTGTTTATATTTATATTAATATTAACAAGCTCTGATGGTGAGAATGTTTATATTAATATTAATAGTAACAAAGCTCTGATGGTGAGAACATGTTTATATTTATATTAATATTAACAAAGCTCTGATGGTGAGAACATGTTTATATTTATATTAATATTAACAAGCTCTGATGGTGAGAATGTTTATATTAATATTAATAGTAACAAAGCTCTGATGGTGAGAACATGTTTATATTTATATTAATATTAACAAAGCTCTGATGGTGAGAATGTTTATATTTATATTAATATTAATAGTAACAAAGCTCTGATGGTGAGAACATGTTTATATTTATATTAATATTAACAAAGCTCTGATGGTGAGAATGTTTATATTTATATTAATATTAACAAAGCTCTGATGGTGAGAACATGTTTATATTTATATTAATATTAACAAAGCTCTGATGGTGAGAATGTTTATATTTATATTAATATTAACAAAGCTCTGATGGTGAGAACATGTTTATATTAATATTAATATTAACACGCTCTGATGGTGAGAATGTGTTTATATTTATATTAATATTAACAAAGCTCTGATGGCGAGAATGTGTTTATATTTATATTTATATTAACAAGCTCTGATGGTGAGAATGTTTATATTAATATTAATAGTAACAAAGCTCTGATGGTGAGAACATGTTTATATTTATATTAATATTAACAAAGCTCTGATGGTGAGAACATGTTTATATTTATATTAATATTAACAAAGCTCTGATGGTGAGAACATGTTTATATTTATATTAATATTAACAAAGCTCTGATGGTGAGAACATGTTTATATTTATATTAATATTAACAAAGCTCTGATGGTGAGAACATGTTTATATTTATATTAATATTAACAAAGCTCTGATGGTGAGAACATGTTTATATTTATATTAATATTAACAAAGCTCTGATGGTGAGAACATGTTTATATTTATATTAATATTAACAAAGCTCTGATGGTGAGAACATGTTTATATTTATATTAATAGTAACAAAGCTCTGATGGTGAGAACATGTTTATATTTATATTAATATTAACAAAGCTCTGATGGTGAGAATGTGTTTATATTTATATTAATAGTAACAAAGCTCTGATGGTGAGAACATGTTTATATTTATATTAATATTAACAAAGCTCTGATGGTGAGAATGTGTTTATATTTATATTAATATTAACAAAGCTCTGATGGTGAGAATGTGTTTATATTTATATTAATATTAACAAAGCTCTGATGGTGAGAATGTGTTTATATTTATATTAATATTAACAAAGCTCTGATGGTGAGAATGTGTTTATATTTATATTAATATTAACAAAGCTCTGATGGTGAGAATGTTTATATTAATATTAATATTAACAAAGCTCTGATGGTGAGAATGTTTATATTTATATTAATAGTAACAAAGCTCTGATGGTGAGAATGTTTATATTAATATTAATAGTAACAAAGCTCTGATGGTGAGAACATGTTTATATTAATATTAATATTAACAAAGCTCTGATGGTGAGAATGTTTATATTAATATTAATAGTAACAAAGCTCTGATGGTGAGAATGTTTATATTAATATTAATATTAACAAAGCTCTGATGGTGAGAACATGTTTATATTTATATTAATATTAACAAAGCTCTGATGGTGAGAATGTTTATATTAATATTAATATTAACAAAGCTCTGATGGTGAGAACATGTTTATATTAATATTAATATTAACAAAGCTCTGATGGTGAGAACATGTTTATATTTATATTAATATTAACAAAGCTCTGATGGTGAGACTGTTTATATTTATATTAATATTAACAAAGCTCTGATGGTGAGAATGTTTATATTAATATTAATAGTAACAAAGCTCTGATGGTGAGAACATGTTTATATTTATATTAATATTAACAAAGCTCTGATGGTGAGAATGTTTATATTAATATTAATAGTAACAAAGCTCTGATGGTGAGAACATGTTTATATTTATATTAATATTAACAAAGCTCTGATGGTGAGAATGTGTTTATATTTATATTAATATTAACAAAGCTCTGATGGTGAGAATGTGTTTATATTTATATTAATATTAACAAGCTCTGATGGTGAGAACATGTTTATATTAATATTAATATTAACACGCTCTGATGGTGAGAACATGTTTATATTAATATTAATATTAACAAAGCTCTGATGGTGAGAATGTTTATATTAATATTAATATTAACAAAGCTCTGATGGTGAGAACATGTTTATATTAATATTAATATTAACAAGCTCTGATGGTGAGAACATGTTTATATTAATATTAATATTAACAAAGCTCTGATGGTGAGAACATGTTTATATTTATATTAATATTAACAAGCTCTGATGGTGAGAATGTGTTTATATTTATATTAATATTAACAAGCTCTGATGGTGAGAATGTGTTTATATTAATATTAATATTAACAAAGCTCTGATGGTGAGAATGTTTATATTAATATTAATAGTAACAAAGCTCTGATGGTGAGAATGTTTATATTAATATTAATAGTAACAAAGCTCTGATGGTGAGAACATGTTTATATTTATATTAATATTAACAAGCTCTGATGGTGAGAACATGTTTATATTAATATTAATATTAACAAAGCTCTGATGGTGAGAATGTTTATATTAATATTAATAGTAACAAAGCTCTGATGGTGAGAATGTTTATATTAATATTAATAGTAACAAAGCTCTGATGGTGAGAATGTTTATATTAATATTAATAGTAACAAAGCTCTGATGGTGAGAACATGTTTATATTAATATTAATAGTAACAAAGCTCTGATGGTGAGAACATGTTTATATTTATATTAATATTAACAAGCTCTGATGGTGAGAACATGTTTGATACTAAGGACAGGACGTAGGTGAGAAAGACCACCGTCAGCGTCAGAGCCTTGTTACAGAGAATTGTTGGAGTTTGTTTGTCTTTCTGACATTTGGACCCCTCCCTTCTTTGGCCCACCCCTGACCCCCCCCCCCCCCCTCTTGTGGCCCCGCCCCCGCAGGAGTTCGTGGAGAGCAGTCGGCGGTTGGGACGGGCAGTGGAGCGTGGGCGGAGCCGGGTGAAGGAGGCGGTGTCAGAGGGGGCGGAGATGAAGCCCATGGTGAGTGACAGCGGAGGGGGCGTGGCCAAGGAGAAGAGCTCGTTGTCAGAGGAAGTGGGGGTTGAGCTGGAGGAGGACGGGGGGGAGTGGGAGGAGCTTCAGGAGTTCCAGGTGTACTACTTGCTGGTGGGGGTGCTGGTGGACTGGGTGCTGACGGAGCAGAGCGGCTTTGCCCTATGTCTCAGCGAAGACGTCGTCCTCTTCCTCTGCGTCTACCTGCCCACCTCCACCCTTTTCCTGTTTGTCAGCCTGCTGCAAGCGCCAAGCCCCGCCCCCTTCACTCCCAGCAGCAAATCTGCCACCGTCACCGCCGCAAGCTAACACGCGTGTGCTAACAGGACACGTGCTAACTGACACATGCCAACACACATGTGCTAACAGATGCATGCTAACGGACGCATGCTAACACACGTGCTAACAGATGCATGCTAACGGACGCATGCTAACACACATGTGCTAACAGATGCATGCTAACGGACACATGCTAACATACGTGTGCTAACAGATGCATGCTAACGGACGCATGCCAACACACGTGCTAACAGATGCATGCTAACGGATGCATGCTAACACACGTGTGCTAACTGATGCACACATTCCTGAGCATGCTGATTGGATGAGAACTGACGCATGCTAATCTGACTCATCATCATCATCATCACAGCTACTTCTTCAACATCTGGGACAAACTCTTCATTGACTGTTTATTTGTAATTTATTTTTTATACTTTTGTATCTTTATAGGTTTTTTCTTTTGCTGCTGTTTTTTCTATTCGGCCTTATTTACTCACCGCGGTGCCTTTAAGGACTCAGCAGATAATCCGATAACTTGGTTCCTCTGATTCAATGAAATATGACACAAATCACCACTAGAAACCTGCAGACTTTCAAGTCTGGTGGTTCCTGATCCTTTTCGCTTTAAGCTCCACCTGAGAGTTTTCATTGGCTGCTAAAGAAAAAACATTTTTTTCTTTGTCCAAAGCAAAAATATTAATCTGAATAAAGTCCAACATTTGAATGTAATGTTTGTTTCTGCTTCATTTTTAACTTTGATGTAAGGAAATAAAAAGAGAGAAAACAAAAGCAGTATAATAATAATAACAAACATTTATCTGTCAGTTAAATAAAGCAAAGACATCCCAGATTATATGATGTAATATAATAACATTTTCAATATTATATTATGATTTATACAATTTAACTAAATACATTTGAGAGAAAAGGAGGAAAACTGATCTGAGATCTGAATCTGTTAAAATGTTTTATTTTCTTTGGACGGAACAAACGATTGAAATGTATTTCACGGAGGACATTTACTTTGCTGCAGCCTCTTAATCTCATATTATTCAGGTCAGACTATCGTGTTGAAAGTGACTTCAATACTAAAAGTACTCAAAACTACAGCAAAGACACAAACACCACAAAGATACAAAAACCTACCACTAAGACTCTAAACATATATTAGGGGACTCAAAACGACCACAAAGACACTTTTGTGCTGTGTAGCCGTTTTGTGTCTCTTTAGGAGGACTGGGGGCTTTTATATATTTTTATATATATATATATATATATATATATATATATATATTAGGGGTGTAACGGTTCAGAGAAATGTACTTGATTTTAAAATATATTTATTCATTACAACTAACATCATAAAGTTATTCTTTGACTTTGAACAATGATGGAACTATACCTGAGTGACCCATCTTCTGGGGTGTCTTCTTAGCAACACATAAGCATAAAAAACAAAAACTGCTCCTTAATGTTATGTAGTATTGTTACTTACATCTTGTATTGTTACTTACATCTTGCAAAAGAGATTTTTAATCTCAATGGGACTACCTGGTTAAATAAAGGTTTTTAAAAATTATTATTTATTTATTTTTATTTTTATTTTTATTTTTTATTCAAACGTATTCGGTTCGTCATGCGTACCGAACC
Organism: Ophthalmolycus amberensis; assembly: GCA_024529925.1. NCBI lineage: Eukaryota > Metazoa > Chordata > Actinopteri > Perciformes > Zoarcidae > Ophthalmolycus > Ophthalmolycus amberensis. The sequence goes on from JAFEUB010000357.1 coordinate 167,257, forward strand.
GTGAGCCTCATACCGAACGGTTCAATACGAATACGCGTATCGTTACACCCCTAATATATATATGTGTGTATGTATATATATATATACACATATATATTATATACACGTGTGTGTGTATATATATATATAATATATACACATATATGTATATATACTGTTTGGATGTGAGGTGGACTCATGACCTCACTGTTTCTAACATCCTGGTTTCACCACCTAACTACCCATGATGCTTCACTCTCTCGCCTCCATCCTGTCTGTTTGATGTTCATGAAGAATCGGGTCTGTTTTAACCATGTGGCCTCATTTCCTGTTTCAGGCTCCGGGGACGAGTTCAGCTTGACCAAAATCAGCCAATGGGACTTCTTAAAAAAAAAAGAGACATTCCAAATGTTTATTTTTACCAACGTGTAACATGTTTACTATGGTTTCACTCCAGGGAAAAAATATTTTAATATAAACTGTAAAAACGTAACAATGTAACGAAGCACTTTATATTGAAGCGCTGCAGATCTGAAACCGGCTGATGCATTTTTTCGTAGTGATGTCCTTTTTTATAAAACGTTACCTGAAGTCATCACGTCATAACGTTTTTTATAAGACGCCACCTGGACGCCACGTTGGATCAGGAGTGCTGTGATGTCATCAGAGGGGCGGAGTCTGTGGTGGTCCCTGGTCTTGTTCGGAGTGTTGATGGCTGTCGTCATAGAAACAGAACCTGGTTGTAACCCGAACAGGATTCTGATGAACTGTTCAGTGTCAGACGCCATGTCACAACAAACTGCTACGACCAACGTGGGGAGCCCAGCTAGCACCATTGATAACAAGCTAATGAAGCTAATACAGCTAGCCTGTTGGAACACGAGATGTTTAATAGTTATGTTTTAGTTTCTTTATCTCATATTCCTGCACACTTTGTGAACACTCGATATAAAGTCAGAATTTTTTTACTTTTCAAATGTTAACGGTGGTGATGACGTAAAATCATTCTGGTATAAATATGAATGATCATTCTTACCTTTCTAAACAAATATGGTTTGAATCCTCACCTGAAGCCGACAGTGGACCGCTAAAGCTACGCTAGTCAATGAGCCCTTTCCTCCTGGTTTTAAGGCCCAGACCAGTTGAGGAAGAAGATCTCAGAACTTTTAAAGTCACTACGAGGATATTTTCTTTGAGATGACTTTGTCATTCCTGTGGATGAAAGTAGAAAACCTCTCAGGGTCCGATGGTCAACAGATTTTGTGGTGACGTGGAGTCTGTGACGGCCGTCAGACTGTCGTCCTCAGCCGTCTCCTGGATCCCACTTCCTGTCACCGTCAAGTGTTGTCCCCATTAACACCAGAGAAGAAGAAGCGTGTGGGCGGAGCTTCCTGAGGAGTTCAGACAGTCAGCAATAAAACAAATTTCATCATGTGACCAACAACAACTTCAACAACTCTTCCTGCTTCTGTTGGTTCATCATGTCCAACACGTTGTTCAGACTTCAGACAGGAAATGTAATGTTTGACATCACTTCCTGTCCAACACGTCGGACAGGATGTTTAATGTTTGACATCACTTCCTGTCCAACACATTGGACAAGAAGTTTAATGTTTGACATCACTTCCTGTCCAACACGTCAGACAGGATGTTTAATGTTTGACATCACTTCCTGTCCAACACCTCAGACAGGAAGTTTAATGTTTGACATCACTTCCTGTCCAACACGTCAGACAGGATGTTTAATGTTTGACATCACTTCCTGTCCAACACGTCAGATAGGAAGTTTAATGTTTGACATCACTTCCTGTCCAACACCTCAGACAGGAAGTTTAATGTTTGACATCACTTCCTGTCCAACACCTCAGACAGGAAGTTTAATGTTTGACATCACTTCCTGTCCAACACGTCAGACAGGATGTTTAATGTTTGACATCACTTCCTGTCCAACACCTCAGACAGGAAGTTTAATGTTTGACATCACTTCCTGTCCAACACGTCGGACAAGAAGTTTAATGTTTGACATCACTTCCTGTCCAACACCTCAGACAGGAAGTTTAATGTTTGACATCACTTCCTGTCCAACACCTCAGACAGGAAGTTTAATGTTTGACATCACTTCCTGTCCAACACGAGGCAACTGATTGAGCAACCGAGTCAATGTCTCGGCCTGTGAGATGCAGCTGAAAGCTCAAAGAAAAGACAGAAAAACAGTTCATATTTCACTTCCTGTGTGAATCAAGACAAGCTCAAACCTGCGATTAATGATTATTAATTATTATGACCGTTTCAGCTCCTCGTCGCCCGATGACCAATAATCTGCTTCACTCGCGAATCAACCGATTATTGATCATTGATCCAATAGCATAGTAATCACATGATCCAATCAATTATTCTCACTCTCCTGATTAAAGGTGTGCTGATGACATCACAGCTGATGTCATCAGCACATCTCTCTGGTTGGTTGTTTCTGTTGACAGTAAAGCTAACTGATAGCTTAGCATGAGCTCAGCAGTAGTTTAGTTTATCATTCGCTTTCTGTTAGCTTACTGTTAGCTTACAGTCACTTTACCATTAGTTTATCATTAGCTTTCTGTTAAAACGTGTAGCCTGTTAGCTTTGTTAGCATCTAGCATGCTATCACAGGCCCTAAATTCACTGAGTCTGAGTCCCAATAACTTCAAGAATGTTCCCGTCGTCATAGCAGACAAAAGGTCATTTACACGTCTTTACAAAATACTACAATTAAATACTCAAGTATTCAGTAGATCATTTCTCAGATGAAATGAATATTACTCTTTTAAAGACATTAGTAAATGTACATTAGTAACAATAAGGGTTTTAAATCGGCTCCAGTTTGTCGTCAGTTTGTCTTCATTCTTCACAGTAAAGTTTGCTTTAAAGCTCCGTCCCTGAGAGATGAACTACCATTACTACCACTACCCCATTAACACATCGATCACTTTAACTCGTTTATCCTTTGAAGTGTTGGAATAACGTCATGTCATTATAATTACTGTGTTTAAATGAAGCATGTCCATGTTTCTCATCTCAGTTTCCTGTTTGTAACATTTAAGAACTTATTCTTTGGTTCTGGGTTTACTTTTTTATATTTATCATTTGTTTTGTAAGAAAAATAATAAAATTGAAAATTGAATCCTTGTTTGATGGTCGTCTGATTTCAGTTTCATTTTATTATATATATTTATATTTTATTCTATAAGATATTCTTCACATCACAATACATAATCAATGTATTATATGATAAGATATTTTCTCACAATGATCTAGAGGAGGACCTTCACACTTTTGTTCGATTCAGGAACCTCTCTCAACTGTGGGGGATCCAATATGTGATCCAGCCTTACAACAAGTCAGCCGGTTTCAATTATAAACAAAAGTATTGAATACTACAGAAGCTAAAACAATTGCAAAGTGAAGTACATTATTTACAGAATATATATATATATGCGATTCCTTTTTTATCCATTGTTAACTTTTTATTATCGAAATATTGTGTATTGTCAGCTACAGACTAATTGATTTTAGTTTATTACTATTGCACTTTGGCATGACCTTTTCCTTTAGGACACTCAGCCTGTACATTCTGGCGGGGACAGACAATGGAAATCAGCCTTGCGGCTGTAATTGGGGCATTTACATTTTAATTTAAAGTGTTCATCAATGTACATTGTCCCTCTCGAACAAATAAAACTAAACTAAACTAGGATATATAGAAATATGATCCGCGCAGAAAAGCATTTACCCGCGCCTCACCCTGAAAGCGTCGACCCGGTCCGTGTACGTTTTAGTCATCTGTTTTACCGTTAATTCGGAAAAACCAAAATACGGAAATACCATGGTATTCTCATTTTTCGTTTCAAACCAAGAACGGGAAAACGGAAATGGGCGGTCGTATTTCCGTTTTTGGTTCTGAATTCAAAACCGGAAAAACCAAGAACCAAAGTCAAATAAGGTCCGTGTACGTTTTAGTCATCTGTTTTACCGTTCAGTCGAAAAATACGGAAATACCATGGTATGGTCCGTGCAGTGGCGGGCCGTCAGGGCCTGCAAGGCCTTCTCTGCTGGCCTAAACACAATCACAAAGCTATATATATTTAAAAAATAAAAATCTATTTTATAATTTAATAATTTTTCTTAAATACACTACATGTATTATAATTTATAAAAATATTTTTCCCATTATCTTATTTTCTCATTGCACAGCTCCTGTCTTCCTCAGTTGCTCTGCTTCCAGTGCAGCTTGTTTTAAGTAGAGCTTTTATCCAATCAGAGTTCACCTGTGTCTCTAGGTAGAACAGAGCCAGAGGCCTGCAGACTCTCGCCTGCAGCCAGTGCAGATTAAAGTGAATGGGGACGATATTGTTGATTGTCATAGTGTTCAACCAATCAGATCTTTAGTTTGACATGTTGGGCGTATTCTTTGACGTGTCAGAGCTGCTAGCCGGCCTATAATGACGTCAGCATTACGTGCCGCTCAGTGTTCATCTGTAGCTTTCCCTCTAGTTGCAGAGTGTGCTGTGATTGGTCAGTGGGCGAGCACGTGACTATCGTGAACCGAAACTTAATTTGCCAGCAGAGCTTAGTTGGAGGAGTTAAAGAGTTCAAATTGAAAGATATGGAAGAAATTATAACATATTTAGGGTTTTGCTTGGTGTAGATAATTTATTTTTTTACCTAGCTTTGTTTTTTTAACACTCAATGGCTGAATAAGGAGGAGAAACGTATTTAGTGGCGGAGTTACTGACAACCCTTTCTCAAGAAAGAAGGACATTTCAGGAAAAGCTGGGCATCGTAAGAAATGATCAGTCAACCCCACAGCTAGCAGCTGACTCAGCAGGAAGAGGATTCGTATGAACGGTATTTCTTGCTGACAGCGTCGGAGAAGCGTTGCACATTGTATGGCTGGGAATGCGTTTCATTTTAAGTGAGCTGTTGGTGTTTGGAGCTACGCTAACCTGAGGACGCTGTAGCATTTGAAAACTTTTGGAGAGACTCAAGTGGATCTACAACTCAACCAACACGTTCGCAGGGAACCTGCTCCACAACCTGGCGTCAGGTCCCAAGTACTTGCTATCATTTTAATATCCACCTCTAAAGGTGCTTCAAATTCTACTAATAAACACTTCTAACTATAAATTCTAAAACACACCTCTAATTATGAATCTTCTAGTTATGAATCCTAAAACACTTCTAATTATAATCTTAAAGCACCCTTCTGAACCTAAATTTCCTACACTTTCCCACAATTCATAGCGTTGTGACGTAACACGGGGCTACCTGGGGACCTGGTCCTGAAGCCGGTTTCATGGATTGTGAGATAATATAATATATTATAATATTACACAAATATGAAGATTCAGACTCATAATTCAGAATAAAAGAGTTTAGACAGACAAATACAATAAATCACTGACTGTGTTAGTGTTTTAATTAATATATCATATTTCCTCATAATAGCACCAGTGACGTCACTTTACCGGATATCACATGAATAAATCACATCTGTCATCTTTTATTTTGAAAAGTAATGAGCGAGAACACGTCGAAACCAGCTCTTATTGTGACATAAAACGGAAGTTATCGCAGTGCGTTGATGATTTGTTGAGAGCAGAAGAGAAAAGAACGTAACCAGCTCGAGACACCAGGAAGAGAAGATAACCCGGAGTAAAGCGGGGAAGAAGAGGAATAATAATAATAATAATAGGAAAAGGAGGAGAAGAAGAACAAGAAGAACAAGAGGAACAAGAGAAGAAGAAACAGTCTCAGTCTGAGTTTAAGAACAGGATCCAGACCAGCGAGGTGTGTTCAGGCCACGCCCCTTCAGGTAAACGCTCAGGTGCGTTTTTGAACAGGTGAGGACACGCAGAAACAGTGTGTGCGTGCGTGTGCGTGTTTTCTGTGACTGGAATCTCAGCTGTGAAGTGTTAATTATTATTACTATCAGTGTTTATTATTATTATCAGTTGTTTCTCATTATCTGTCATCATAGAACATATAAAGTTGTAGAATATTTAAATAATATATAAAGTTATATAATAGTGTTATAAGTTATAGAATCAATGTTTAATGACGTGTTTCCTAATGTAGCACCCCGTTGGCTCAAAACACCGTAAAGGCACGTACATGCAAAAGGCAGTTATGAAAATATCAATCTTTATTTGTACAAACATAACTCTGTGGTGTAACCAGTGACAGCTGGTTTAGCGGGCAGGAGGAGCTCACAGACCAGGTGTCCAGAGAGGCCTCACAAACAATTTAAAGAAAATAAACCAAAGACCAGCGTCCCCCCCCCCCCCCCAGCTACCGTTGGGTGCTCAGGAAGCTCTAAAAAAACACAAATACAACATTACAGATTTCTTAATTATATACCGGATTTCCCCAGCACATGAAATACATAATGAAAAACCATTCCACTATAAACATATATACCTGAACCAGCCAACCCCCAAACACACGCTGATGGACTCGGTGACGCCGGAGAGAAAGACAAAGACCACGATCTGCCAGCAGGTGCATCTTTTCACCTAATCAGGGCCCGTGCACCCCATTACCGGTCCGGCGGACCCAATAGTTTCACCCCGTCAGTTCCACTTGGTTACACTGATAAGGGCGGAACTAACAGACACTTCCTGTCATTAAGTGTCATTACTGCTGAAATCATTTCCTGCAGTTTGAATGTGTTCAGTGAGTCTGACAGAAAAACAAGAAGTTCTCCACTTCAGTAAAACTGTGTTTAAATACTTAAGAAGTACAAAATACTGCCTTCATCCATCATGATGTCTTTATTATGTTTTATCATTTAAAGTTATAACAAGATGAATTATTCTCTTTCTTCCTCCTATAAATAGAAAGTAAAATAAAGTTGTGACAGTGAAGAAGAACTTCTATCTCCAGATTTTAGGATTTTAATGAGTTTGATCACTTGAAGAAGAAGATCTGGTGTTTCATGAATATGAATAATGCTCCTCTGACTTTAGGAAATTAAAACAAGACATAAAGTAGTTAAAGATTAAACCAGTTGATGGTTTCCTAACCAGTGAAACCATCCCAGTCAGAGACTCTACCCCCCAAAGACTGTTTGTAGAGTCAGAACCAGGTCAATCATTGAGTTTTCTTAGATGCTGATAACTCAAACACGCTCCTTATGTTCCCAACACTGCAACATAAAGACATCGGTACATTTCTTTCTCTCTCTGTTTTTAGAGGATGGATGAAAGCAGCTCAACAGGAAGTCACAGCGCCACCTCGTCTCGCCGGCTTCCTGCTGACGAGGACGAGCTTCAACCAGCTGATTGGATCTCAGCTTCTGAGGAGGACAACCGGCAGATTCTGCCCTGGTCCCAGAACCACCAGAGTCCTGCAGAATTAGAAGATTCTCAAACCAAACAAGATCAACTAAAACCAAATGGTTTTATTGAGGAACAAAAACTGAGGAAAAAAGAAGATCAGGCTTCTCCAACTAGACCAGATCAAACTAAACTAGGTCCTACAGAGCAACAGAAAACTAAAGAGTCTCCTCCAAAGGATCAACCAGAACCAGATCCACTTAAACCAGATCCACTAAAACCAGATCCTCTTCTCGAGCTCCACATCTCTGAGTCCAAAGACCAGCAGAACCACCAGGATCCACCTTCAGAGAAACTCATTTCAACCTCACCTGAGAGGCATCAGGACCACCAAGATCCTCCTCCTCACCTGAACATCCATTGGGCTCCTCCTCCTTCTTACCTGAACACCCACCAGGTTCCTCCTCCTCACCTGAACACCCACCAGGTTCCTCCTCCTCCACCTCACCTAACCTACCAGCAGGCTCCTCCTCCTCCTCACCTGAACACCCAGCAGACTCCTCCTCCTCACCTGAACTCAGTCCAGGCTCCGCCTCTCATCAAAGAGGTGTTCTGTGACCAGGTGGGGCCGCGACCTCTGGTTTCTTCTTCAGGTGACCCTAAACTGTGCGGCTTCCTGCAGAAGCAGGGGGGCCCCCTGAGGGCCTGGAAGCAGCGCTGGTTCACCTACGAGGAGAAGAAGAACCAGCTGTTCTACTACCGCACGCCGCAGGATGTGACGCCGCTCGGCCAGGTGGAGCTCTGCAGCGCCACCTTCAGCTATCCGCTGAAGGCTGAGAGGGGCTCCTTCCACATCAGGACACCTGAACGCACCTTCATCCTCAAGGTAGGAGGAGTCACAGTCCGTCAGGGACCGTCTCTGTCATAAAATATATTATATATATAATATATAATATATAATATATAATAACAAGCATCTCACCTGGTTTAATGAGGTTCCAATGAGTTCATATTCACACATCGTATACAACAAGCATTCACGCTCCCGTTGAAGAGCAGCTGCAAATCAAACTTTAAATGTGCGTGTCTTAATTAATTAATTATGTTATGCTTGATATTCCACTACAGGCCGTGAGCCAGGACCTGATGCTCTATTGGCTGCAGCAGCTGCAGGTGAGACGCTGGCGGCACAGACGGAATTCCACCTGTCGAGACCCGACAAACAACAACAACAACGACACTGCAGGTGAGAAACGAGGAGACAACCTCCGGTTCTTTAAAGTGAAATCAAAGCCTCATGTGTTAAAGCTGCATTCTCTCTAGTGGGCGACTGTGGCTAAGTGGATAGCAGGGCCGTCTTTCAATCAGAGGGTCGGCGGTTCGATCCCCGGCTCTGCTAGTCGCATGTCGATGTGTCCTTGAGCAAGACACTTAACCCCACAATGTCTCCCGTAGTTGTGCCTACGGTGTAGAAATGTGATAGACTCTGAATTGTAAGTCGCTTTGGATAGAAGCGTCTGCTGAGTGACTGTAATGTAATGGAGTGTCCACCAGGGGGCGACTCCTCTGGTTGTATAGAAGTCTATGAGAAAATGACTCTACTTCTCTCTTGATTTATTACCTCAGTAAACATTGTAAACATGAGTTTATGGTCTCAATCTCTAGAATTGAGACCAATTCTTGGTCGGGGAAGAACTCTGACAAGCGTTTGCAAGATCAGAGGGAATGGTGGAAAGGCCTAAAGAAGACCCTCTGGCCACGTGTGAGCCAGGGCATCTTGACCCAGAGGACTGGTCCTCTCCGTCAGGGAGAACCAGTGGGGGCAGTGGGTTGACATTACGTCTGGATGCAGCCGCCACTCCCCCGGTGGAGGCTTGTGACGGGACAGGAAATCCACAACCTGGTTCCGTTCTCAAGTCAGAAGGGCACAGTGATACCCGTAGTAAGTTCTGCGGATCTGGTGCCCCCTTGATGGTTTATGTGAAAACACAGCAGAGGTGTTGTCCGACCGGACAAGCACATGCTTTCCCTTCAAATATGGCAGGAAGTGTTTGAGCGCTAGCTCTAGAACATTGACCTGCCCATGCCACCTTGAGCAGACAACTGCCCCCAAGCAGTCCTGTTCTGCCACACAGCATCCCACCTTGAGAGGCAGGTATATGTTGTGACAATCTCCCGGCGTAATGGAACCGAGCCCATGGGGAAACCATTTGCCAGATGTGCCCTCTGTAAAATAAATGTTAGGGTGGACGCCGCCCAAGGGTCCGAAGCATGAGCTGCCCAGTAGCTGATCTGCATCTGGGAGAAAGAACGACAGCCGGCCCGGAGACATCATCTCCTGGCCCCCCTGCCTCTGGAGGCTTTGGGGGGGCAACTGTTAGTCCCCAAGTTCGGCGGTTGCCTGGCGGACTTAGGTAGGGTTGTATTGGTAGCGGGTCGTCCGGCAACCACAAGGTCGGCGGTTCGACCCTTGGCTGCTACGAGTCCTGTGCCGAAGTGTCCTTGAGCAAGACACTGAACCCCTAACTGCTTCCCGGGCGCTTCTCAGCAGCTCACTGCTCCCAATAAGCTCGGGATGGGTTCAATGCAGAGGTTACATTTCATGTATGTGTATATGTATATGACGACTCTGATAAAATCTTAAGCTTATGCTACCATGGTAGCTAGCCTGCGTAGCGAGAAGATGAAAAAGGACTGATCTCAGGATGACACCAGAACTTATAGACGACGGGGGTCATCCGAGGTCACAGGTGACTTGGTTGATATAAAGACTCGACCTGCACATGCGCGAGACGGAAGATATCCAGTGTTAAGCATTCCCTCTGGCGGTCAGTAAGGATGAAATAGAGCTACATTAATGTGAAACAATTGTCAGAAAGTGAATGAATGTATGATCAAGACTACAGATTATTGATCATGTGATGTTAATATTGATCATCCTCTGATCTTTATTCTGCAGACAACTTCCTGTCCGTGTTGACCGGCCCGCTGGGTCTGGTGGGCGAGGAGGCCGCTAACGTCCCGTCACCGAGGACGCCGCTCGCCAACATGTCACTCAAACACCCACTCATCGAGATCCAGTGAGTGTTTAATATCAGAGCCCGACTGAGACTACGTTTCCCATGAGCCCCATTGATTATGATCTATGTGTGTCGGTCAGAAACTCGGTCCACAGTCTTCGTAAGAGGGTGTCTCAGGAGTTGAGTCAGAGTCAGAGTGTGTTTCATGTCGACGCTCCACAGAGGATCCCCCCAAACTCTGCAGAACCCGACAAAACTAAGAGTACGTACTCTAATACAATAAGTACAATAAGTAGTACTAGTACCTCGTATACAAGTATGACTATTAATAATAATTCTATAAGTATATATTCTATAACACTGTCACATGTCATTCTCTCCAGCTCTGTCCGTTGAGACTCCGCCCCCTCTCCTCCCATTGGCTGAGTCAGCAGGTCAGGTGACCCCCGACTCACCTTCGGCGTTGGACCATCGAACCAGGAAGACGAAGACTCGCAGCTCGTCCCCCATGATGGTCGTCTGCAGAGACTCTCTTTCCTCAGACCGGACGTCTGGTCTCCAGCAGGAGAACCTGGTGCTGATGGAGGACGTCAGAGCTCAGAAGGTGATCAATAACTCTGTGATCAGATACATATTGATTGGGGGATTTAAATCCATAGGAGGATCATCAAATAATGTTGTAATGTCAGCTACAGAGAGGTGTTGCTGATAATGATAATTATTTTAATAATAATAATAATAATGTATCGGGTCCAGGAGCTGGTGTGGATCCTCCACAAAGCCTTGGAGGCGTCTCAGCTGGAGAAGAGAACCTGTGCAGAGTTTCTGGCGGAGAAAGACGAGCAGCAGCGTCTGGAGCTGCTGAGACATCGAGAGCGACAGGCGGCTGACCTCAGAGGTCAGCTGGAGGAGGTGAAGAAGGAGGCCGAGGACACCAAGAGGAGTCTGTCTCACAGAGACGCTCAGCTGGTCGACCTGCAGGACAACATCGGGATGCTGATCGAGAAGAACAACGCCAAGCAGGAGGTGAGTCTCACCTCAGGCCAGAACACCTGGTTCAACACTTGAGGATGAATATCTACCTAAAAACAACCCAGAATCACAGTTGTATTGTTTATCGAAGGCTATATTAATCTTTCTCACCTGTACTGAGATCAGATGATTTGTGTTTGTACATCTGTGATGTGAAGCTTGTTGAATGACTTCCTGTTGTTTCCTGTCAGGTGATCTTAACGCTTTCTGATCAGGTGACTTCCTGTTGTTGTTTCCTGTCAGGTAATAGGCTCGTTCGACATAAGCCAGGCGTGCGCGGAATCGATCACCGGCGATCGGCGCACAATGCATGCTGGGTAGATTTGTGTCCGACTTGCTCTGACGTCATGAACACGTGCGTAACGATGATCTCATGTGAGCGAGGCGGCCGCAGATTTTAGAGCCAGGCGCTGCAGAATTGCTCTCCACCGATTGCATGACCCCAGGGCATGATGGGACGTGGGCTGACGTCATGATCACGTGGGCAACGATAACCTCACGAGAGCGGCCTCCTTGAACTGATGAGAGATGAACGTGGGGGAAACTGTAAGATCTTCAAGTTGTACATCAGGCCAGAGAGGTGATTGCATCAGACTCATGTGCAGTGCTAACGAGTTTGACATTTTTCCACTCCAGAAGCAGAGAGGATTTACTGTTTGAAATACGACAATCACTTTTAAGAATCCATCAAATGCGGATAGCGGTTCATCTAGTGTGGGTCCATGTTGGAGTCGATGGCAATGAGACGGAGGATAAAGCAGCAAAAAGGGCTTTGAAGAGTGGAAGAAATAGCGTTAATGTAAATATAAGTAAGTCAGAAGCTAAAGTGGTGATTAAGGGACAAATCAAAAAGATATGTCAGAACGAATGTAATAAAGGGAGTAAAGGGAGATGTCTGTTTAAAGAGGAACCTTTGGTTGGGAGCAGGATGTAGTGGACGAACTAGAAAAGAGGAGATGATTATGACAAGACTAAGGAATGGACATACTGGTCTGAACAGTTCCCTCTGTGTTATTAGAAAGCATAATAATGGAAAGTGTAAATGTTGTGGAGAAGAAGAAACCGTGGACCATGTTTCATTGTCCTGTCAGAGGTACGAGTCAGAGAGAGAAGTTTTGAAAAAAGGTCGAAGAGAGATTGGAGAGGAAAATATCATTAATGTACTAAAGAAAAGCTTTAGTGACAAATGTTGGAAACGTTTTCTGGAATATTTAGAGTCAACAAGACTAATGAATAGGATTTGAGAAAAAAATGTATTATTATTTATTTTATCTATTTTATTTTATCTATATGTATATAGATATTTATATTTGTTTATTTATTTACACACATATATGTATGTGTGTATATATGTATTTCCTTTCAACAGAAGAAGAAGCAGGCGGCTGAAAACGGTCCGCTTTGAACGCAGTTTTTTGTCAACGCCCCTTTCTACGTCCGCCTGCTCTCGTCTGCTTTCCAGGCGAGGCGCAGTTCAACTCGAACGAGCCTTTTCATAAAGTTGTCTGATCAGGTGACTTCCTGTTTCCTGTCAGGTAAGCATAAAAGGCTCGTTCGAGTTGAACTGCGCCTCGCCTGGAAAGCAGACGAGAGCAGGCGGACGTAGAAAGGGGCGTTGACAAAACTGCGTTTCAGCCGCCTACTTCTTCTTCTTCTGTTGCTTTTTATGGCGGTTGGCAAACAGCTTTCGGGTGCATTACCGCCTCCCACTGATCTGGAGTGTGGACTCTAATACGACAACCAAACGAAAGGAAATACATATACATTAGGGGTGTAACAATACGCGTATTCGTATTGAACCGTTCGGTACGAGGCTCACGGTTCGGTACGCATGACGGACCGAACAATACGTTTGAATAATACGAGTGCATTTGGAAAATGTGGGAAATATTATGTTTTCGGTGGAGCCACTGTTCTCAAACTGGCAACCCACATGATGTAACGGACAGCGTGCTCTCTGACACGCCCACCACCAAAGAAACACGTTCTTCTCCAGTCTGCACTTTTGCGCTGTGAGACACGCTACAGTGTAGCGGCTACATGAAGCTAGCTCGGTAGCCCGAAGCGTTTAAGCAGCTGTTCACTACCGATAGAACAGGGCTAAAGCCTCACCACGGCGGTTGGTACATTCATAGCGGCGGACATGAGACCGGACTCTGTCGTGGTAAACGCAGCTTCATGAACCTGCTGAATGTTATTGAGCCCCGTTACACAATTCCTTCACGAGCCCATTTCAGCCAAACCGTAACTCAAGAAAACAAAAGCACGAGAGGAGAATCAAACGTACGAGGAACCCGCTGCTGTAACCTGACTGTAACACACATCACCTGACTGTAACACACATCACCTGACTGTAACACACATCACCTGACTGTAACACACATCACCTGACTAACACACATCACCTGACTGTAACACACATCACCTGACTGTAACACACATCACCTGACTGTAAAACACATCACCTGACTGTAAAACACATCACCTGACTGTAACGCGCATCACCTGACTGTAACGCACATCACCTGACTGTAACGCACATCACCTGACTGTAACGCACATCACCTGACTGTAACGCACATCACCTGACTGTAACGCATCACCTGACTGTAACGCATCACCTGACTGTAACGCACATCACCTGACTGTAACACATCACCTGACTGTAACGCACATCACCTGACTGTAACACACATCACCTGACTGTAACACACATCACCTGACTGTAACACACATCACCTGACTGTAACACACATCCATCACCTGACCACTGAATGGGAGATGAAGAGCCACGTTCACTCAGGTTTAGTTCCATCATTGTTCATGCTAAGATGATGATGGAGAAGATGTAAGTAACAATACTATATAACAAGGAGCAGTTTTTGTTTTTTATGCTTATGTGTTGCTAAGAAGACACCCCAGAAGATGGGTCACTCAGGTATAGTTCCATCATTGTTCAAAGTCAAAGAATAACTTTATGATGTTAGTTGTAATGAATAAATATATTTTAAAATCAAGTACATTTCTCTGGCATTTATAGTTTTCTACTGTACCGTATATATATATATATATATATATATATATATATATATATATATACATATACACACACACACACACATATACATATATATATATATATATATATATATATATATATATATATATATATATATATATATATAGATAGATAGAAAAAATAATACATTTTTCTCAAATTCTATTCATTAGTGTTGTTGACTCTAAATATTCCAGAAAACGTTTCCAACATTTGTCACTAAAGCTTTCCTCTCCAATCTCTCTTAGACCTTTTTTCAAAACTTCTCTCTCTGACTCGTACCTCTGATGATCGATTCTGCGCACACCTGCTCAAGTCGAACGAGCCTATTGTTGTCTGATCAGGTGACTTCCTGTTGTTTCCTGTCAGGTGATCTTAAAGCTTTCTGATCAGGTGACTTCCTGTTGTTTCCTGTCAAGTAATGGGGGGCGACTGTGGCTAAGTGGATAGCAGGGCCGTCTTTCAATCAGAGGGTCGGCGGTTCAATCCCCGGCTCCGCTAGTCGCATGCCGATGTGTCCTTGAGCAAGACACTTAACCCCAAAACTGCTCCCGTAGTTGTTTCTACGGTGTAGAAATGTGATAGACTCTGAATTGTAAGTCGCTTTGGATAAAAGCGTCCGCTAAATGACTGTAATGTAATGTAATAATGTAATGTAATCATAAAGTTGTCTGATCAGGTGACTTCCTGTTGTTTCCTGTCAGGTGATCTTAAAGCTTTCTGATCAGGTGACTTCCTGTTGTTGTTTCCTGTCAGGTGATCATAAAGCTCTCTGATCAGGTTACTTCCTGTCTGTCCTCTGACGGCAGTTTGAACTCTCAGACCTTCAGACGGCTTCAGAGAGACATCGAAAACCTGAAGGTGGAACTCTTTGAAGCACACAAATATAATTAAATATATTTTTTATTACACCTGTATATATTGTTGTCACTCTACTGGTATCGGCCACAGAGATCCAGTATGAACTGGTTTCTCTCTGATTCTTCAGGATGACATTGAGGCGTACAAGACTCAGAACCAGTTCCTGAACTCTGAGATCCACCAGCTGACTAAACTCTGGAGGACCAGTTGTGAGCAGGAGAAGAGTCTGATGGTGAAGGTGAGTCCAGCTGGTGAACACCTTTATCAAGGTTTCGTTAAAGCTCGGCTTCAGGCTGTGTTTCCTGTCTGCTGATTGGCTGCAGTGTTCCTACCTGGAGGCCAGTCACTGCCAGGTGGAGAGCCGCTACCTGAGCGTCCTGCGGCAGCTGCAGGAGACCACGACTCTGGATCCGGTCCAGCGGGGTAAGGTCCAGAAGATGATCGAGGAGGCCCTGAAAAGGGAGCTGAAGAGCGCCCTCCAGCTTAACGTGGCCAGGTAGCTAGGACGGTCACAGCACCTGGGTGGACAGAATAACAGGAACACCTGGTGCATTGATTGTGTTAAATCTGTTGTATCCTCAGAGATCACGACGAGTACGGATTCAAAATCATCCCAGAATACGAGGTGGAGGACATGAAGCTGCTGGCAAAGATTCAGGCGCTGGAGATCCGCTCACACAACCTGCTGCATCAGGTAGGAACCCTCACCTGTAGACCTTTGTACCTGTAGACCTTTACCTCTAGACCTGTAGAAATGTGTTCCTGTGTACCTGGAGACCTGTGTACCTGTGGCCCATCAGATCAGCTGTCCAACAATGAACAGATTGTGATCGATGGTCTAAGAAAGGTCCTCACAGGTACACAGATGTGTGGTTGTGTCCTCTGAGGAAGTCGATGTAACAGGATGTTTATTTAAAGTCTCTGGGTTTCTACCTGCAGGAAGGTGCAGAGCGCTACCTGTTGAGTCGCTGGGCTCAGTACCTCACCGGCAGGTCAGATGACCTCAGTCCCTCACCTGAGCTCAAAGGTCTGCTGCGAGGCGGCATCCCTCAGGAGTACCGACAGCGGGTGTGGCGCTGGGTGGTCCGAGCCAGAACCAGGACCATCAGGGAGCGTCACCCACACCGCTACCAGCAGGTGTGCAGGACGTCCACACCTGTCCCACACCTGATCCACACCTTATCCACACCAGATCCACACCTTGTCCACACCTGATCCATCCTACACACTTGTCCACAGTGTCACCTGTTCACACCTGGATGTAGGAACATGTTGTTAATGACCTCGCAGTAATCCAGCTGCTGTGTTTCCAGCTGTGTGAGAAGAGTCGAACGTGTCCTCATCCGGCCTCCAGACAAATCCAGCTGGACCTCCATCGCACCCTGACAACCAATCAGCACTTCTCCTCACCCTCTAACCCCGCCCTCCAGCAGCTCCGCCGCATCTTATTGGCCTTCTCCTGGCAGAACCCTTCCATTGGCTACTGCCAGGGACTCAACAGGTAAACATGTTTTACGTTGTCCAATCCCTGGCCCCCAAATCCAGGTCTCATGTGACGTGCCGCGTGATCACCTGTGTGTCTCTCAGGGTGGCGGCCATCGCTCTGCTAGTCCTTCAGAGTGAAGAAGACGCCTTCTGGTGTCTGGTGGCCGTGGTGGAGTCCCTCATGCCTCAGGACTACTACACCAAGAACCTGGTGGCCTCTCAGGTACAGGAGACTAATTATTGATTAGGTACCAACGGAGAACATTGTGACATTGATCAGGAACCACAACTTCAGTTCTACTCAATAATGTTTGTTTATTTCTGTGTGAAACTCATACTTCCATAAAAGCATCATCAGTGAAATGACCTCAGGTGTAAACCTGACAACCAGATACAGAGATCAGTGTTCTAGATCTATCAGTGTTGTGTTGTTGATTGATTGATTATTGAGTTTCTGTGTTCAGGCGGACCAGCGGGTGCTGAAGGACTTTTTGGCGGAGAAGCTTCCCAGACTCTCGGCTCACTTTGAGGATCACAGCATCGACGTGTCTCTCATCACCTTCAACTGGTTCCTGGTGGTTTTTGTGGAGAGTCTGCCAAGCGACATCCTGCTGCCGCTGTGGGACGCCTTCCTGTACGAGGGCACCAAGGTATCGAACCCCCAAACACACCACCACAGAAACACAGAAAAAATAGTTATATAGAAACACAGACAAAATACATGAGAAATACAGAAAAAAAGAAAAAAAATACAGAAATACATTTAATAAAAACACGTAAATAATCGGACTCAAAACTCACAGAGTTTAGATCTGATCCAGGTGCATTACGACGACTTCAGCTGTAATGTATGATTGAATTTACACAAACAAAGCATCATACATGTTTTTCACTTTCACACAACCGACACGCTGTCATTGAGATCAATGTCCTCACTTTGTTTAAATGTCTTCACTTTGTTTAAATGTCTTCACTTTGTTTGAATGTCTTCACTTTGTTTGAATGTCTTCACTTTGTTTAAGTGTCTTCACTTTGTTTAAGCGTCCTCACTTTGTTTAAATGTCTTCACTTTGTTTAAATGTCCTCACTTTGTTTAAATGTCTTCACTTTGTTTAAATGTCTTGACTTTGTTTAAGTATCTTCACTTTGTTTCAGTGTCCTCACTTTGTTTAAATGTCTTCACTTTGTTTAAGTGTCCTCACTTTGTTTAAGTGTCCTCACTTTGTTTAAATGTCTTCACTTTGTTTAAATGTCTTCACTTTGTTTAAGTGTCTTCACTTTAAGTGTCCTCACTTTGTTTAAATGTCTTCACTTTGTTTAAGTGTCTTCACTTTAAGTGTCCTCACTTTGTTTAAATGTCTTCACTTTGTTTAAGTGTCTTCACTTTGTTTAAATGTCTTCACTTTGTTTGAGTGTCTTCACTTTGTTTGAGTGTATTCAGTTTGTTTAAGTGTCCTCACTTTGTTTAAATGTCTTCACTTTGTTTAAGTGTCTTCACTTTGTTTAAGTGTCTTCACTTTAAGTGTCCTCACTTTGTTTAAATGTCTTCACTTTGTTTCAGTGTCTTCACTTTGTTTCAGTGTCTTCACTTTGTTTAAATGTCTTCACTTTGTTTAAATGTTTTCACTTTGTTTAAGTGTCCTCACTTTGTTTAAATGTCTTCACTTTGTTTAAATGTCTTCACTTTGTTTAACTGTCTTCACTTTGTTTAACTGTCTTCACTTTGTTTAACTGTCTTCACTTTGTTTAAGTGTCTTCACTTTGTTTAAGTGTCCTCACTTGTCTTAAATTAAACAATTCATTAATTTGATCAACTCTGAACAGCAAACATTGTTTAAATATTGTCAGTAGAATGAAAGCTGACTTGAGTCTCACCTGTGTGTGCTTTGGTGCTGCAGGTTATCTTCAGGTACGCTCTGGCTCTATTCAAATACAAAGAGGACGACGTGCTGAAGATCCACGATGGCGTGGAGATCTACCAGTACCTGCGCTTCTTCACCAAGACCATCTCTGACGGCAGGTAAAGACTCACCTGGTGCGACTCTTTATGAAAGGATCCTCATTGTTGAGATGCTGCCACCTGCTGGAGCTCAGTTACAGCTGCAGAGCTCTTAGTGTCAACGCATCAAATCCACTCTTTCTGTTCTGAATTCTGCTTTAAGAAAACTGCTGATCACATGTCCAGTGAGACAAAGTCACAAACTACACGACAGCTATGAGTGCAATGTACTGCATCATCTAGTGTATAGTACACAGTACACAGTATATAGTACACAGTATATAGTACACAGTATATAGTACACAGTATATAGTATATAGTACACAGTATATAGTACACAGTGTATAGTATATAGTACACAGTATATTTAAATCAAGATTGAAGACTTTTCTGTTTGCTGCTGCCTTTAATTGAACCACATTCAATTAATATATTAATCAATTTTCTGCATTTCTGCATTTTACTACTGCATTTTATTTCTTACACTGTTTTTTAATGTTTTAATGAATGTTCTTAATTGTTTTTAAGTCTCCTTTTCTTTTGCCTTGTGTTTTGATGCTTTTAATGGTTTTATGTGAAGCACTTTGAATTACCTTGTTGTTGAAATGTGCTATACAAATAAACTTGCCTTGCCTATATAGTACACGGTACACAGTATATAGTACACAGCATATAGTACACAGTATATAGTACACAGTATATAGTACACAGTATATAGTATATAGTACACAGTATATAGTACACAGTATGTAGTTTATAGTACACAGTATATAGTACACAGTACACAGTATATAGTACACAGTATATAGTACACAGTATATAGTACACAGTATATAGTACACAGTATATAGTATATAGTGCACAGTATATAGTATATAGTACACAGTATATAGTTTATAGTACACAGTATATAGTACACAGTATATAGTATATAGTACACAGTATATAGTTTATAGTACACAGTACATAGTATATAGTACACAGTATATAGTACAGTATATAGTATATAGTTCACAGTACACAGTATATAGTACAGTATATAGTACACAGTACATAGTATATAGTACAGTATATAGTACACAGTACACAGTATATAGTACACAGTATATAGTATATAGTACACAGTATATAGTACACAGTATATAGTATATAGTTTATAGTACACAGTATATAGTTTATAGTACACAGTATATAGTACACAGTATATAGTATATAGTACACAGTATATAGTTTATAGTACACAGTACATAGTATATAGTATATAGTACACAGTACACAGTATATAGTACAGTATATAGTATGTAGTTCACAGTACACTATATAGTACAGTATATAGTACACAGTACACAGTATATAGTACACAGTATATAGTACACAGTATATAGTATATACTACACAGTATATAGTACACAGTATATAGTACACAGTATATAGTATATAGTACACAGTATATAGTACACAGTGTATAGTATATAGTACACAGTATATAGTACACAGTACACAGTATATAGTATATAGTATATAGTACACAGTATATAGTACACAGTATATAGTATATAGTACACAGTATATAGTACACAGTATATAGTACACAGTATATAGTATATAGTACACAGTATATAGTACACAGTATATAGTACACAGTATATAGTATATAGTACACAGTATATAGTAAACAGTATATAGTATATAGTACACAGTATATAGTACACAGTGTATAGTACACAGTACACAGTATATAGTACACAGTATATAGTATATAGTATATAGTACACAGTATATGGTATATAGTACACAGTATATAGTACACAGTATATAGTATATAGTATACAGTACACAGTATATAGTACACAGTATATAGTATATAGTACACAGTATATAGTTTATAGTACACAGTATATAGTTTATAGTACACAGTACATAGTATATAGTACACAGTATATAGTACACAGTATATAGTACACAGTATATAGTACACAGTACACAGTATATAGTACACAGTATATAGTATATAGTACACAGTATATAGTTTATAGTACACAGTATATAGTACACAGTATATAGTATATAGTACACAGTATATAGTTTATAGTACACAGTACATAGTATATAGTACACAGTACACAGTATATAGTATAGTATATAGTTCACAGTATATAGTACAGTATATAGTACACAGTACACAGTATATAGTACAGTATATAGTACACAGTACACAGTATATAGTATATAGTACACAGTATATAGTACACAGTATATAGTACACAGTATATAGTATATAGTACACAGTATATAGTACACAGTATATAGTACACAGTATATAGTACACAGTATATAGTATATAGTACACAGTATATAGTACACAGTGTATAGTATATAGTACACAGTATATAGTACACAGTACACAGTATATAGTATATAGTACACAGTACACAGTATATAGTACACAGTATATAGTACACAGTATATAGTACACAGTATATAGTACACAGTATATAGTATATAGTACACAGTATATAGTATATAGTACACAGTATATAGTACACAGTATATAGTTTATAGTACACAGTATATAGTTTATAGTACACAGTACATAGTATATAGTACACAGTATATAGTACACAGTATATAGTACACAGTATATAGTTTGTAGTACACAGTATATAGTACACAGTATATAGCACACAGTATATAGTATATAGTACACAGTATATAGTTTATAGTACACAGTATATAGTTTATAGTACACAGTACATAGTATATAGTACACAGTATATAGTACACAGTATATAGTTTATAGTACACAGTATATAGTACACAGTATATAGCACACAGTATATAGTATATAGTACACAGTATATAGTTTATAGTACACAGTATATAGTACACAGTATATAGTACACAGTATATAGTATATAGTACACAGTATATAGTTTATAGTACACAGTATATAGTTTATAGTACACAGTACACAGTATATAGTACACAGTATATAGTACACAGTATATAGTACACAGTACACAGTATATAGTACACAGTATATAGTATATAGTACACAGTATATAGTATATAGTACACAGTATATAGTTTATAGTACACAGTACATAGTATATAGTACACAGTATATAGTACACAGTACACAGTATATAGTTTATAGTACACAGTATATAGTTTATAGTACACAGTACACAGTATATAGTACACAGTATATAGTACACAGTACACAGTATATAGTACACAGTACACAGTATATAGTACACAGTATATAGTATATAGTACACAGTATATAGTACACAGTATATAGTATATAGTACACAGTATATAGTATATAGTACACAGTATATAGTACACAGTACACAGTATATAGTACACAGTATATAGTACACAGTATATAGTACACAGTATATAGTATATAGTTTATAGTACACAGTATATAGTTTATAGTACACAGTACATAGTATATAGTACACAGTATATAGTACACAGTATATAGTTTATAGTACACAGTATATAGTACACAGTACACAGTATATAGCACACAGTATATAGTATATAGTACACAGTATATAGTTTATAGTACACAGTATATAGTTTATAGTACACAGTACATAGTATATAGTACACAGTATAGAGTACACAGTATATAGTTTATAGTACACAGTATATAGTACACAGTATATAGCACACAGTATATAGTACACAGTATATAGTTTATAGTACACAGTATATAGTACACAGTATATAGTACACAGTACACAGTATATAGTACACAGTATATAGTATATAGTACACAGTATATAGTTTATAGTACACAGTATATAGTTTATAGTACACAGTATATAGTATATAGTACACAGTATATAGTACACAGTATATAGTATATAGTTTATAGTACACAGTATATAGTACACAGTATATAGTACACAGTATATAGTATATAGTATATAGTACACAGTATATAGTATATAGTACACAGTATATAGTTTATAGTACACAGTACATAGTATATAGTACACAGTATATAGTACACAGTATATAGTTTATAGTACACAGTATATAGTTTATAGTACACAGTACACAGTATATAGTACACAGTATATAGTATACAGTACACAGTATATAGTATATAGTTTATAGTATATAGTACACAGTATATAGTACACAGTATATAGTACACAGTATATAGTATATAGTACACAGTATATAGTACACAGTGTATAGTATATAGTACACAGTATATAGTACACAGTACACAGTATATAGTACACAGTATATAGTATATAGTACACAGTACACAGTATATAGTACACAGTATATAGTATATAGTACACAGTATATAGTACACAGTATATAGTACACAGTATATAGTATATAGTACACAGTATATAGTATATAGTACACAGTATATAGTACACAGTATATAGTTTATAGTACACAGTATATAGTTTATAGTACACAGTACATAGTATATAGTACACAGTATATAGTACACAGTATATAGTACACAGTATATAGTTTGTAGTACACAGTATATAGTACACAGTACACAGTATATAGCACACAGTATATAGTATATAGTACACAGTATATAGTTTATAGTACACAGTATATAGTTTATAGTACACAGTACATAGTATATAGTACACAGTATATAGTACACAGTATATAGTTTATAGTACACAGTATATAGTACACAGTATATAGCACACAGTATATAGTATATAGTACACAGTATATAGTTTATAGTACACAGTATATAGTACACAGTATATAGTACACAGTACACAGTATATAGTACACAGTATATAGTATATAGTACACAGTATATAGTTTATAGTACACAGTATATAGTTTATAGTACACAGTACACAGTATATAGTACACAGTATATAGTATCTAGTACACAGTATATAGTACACAGTACACAGTATATAGTACACAGTATATAGTATATAGTACACAGTATATAGTATATAGTACACAGTATATAGTTTATAGTACACAGTACATAGTATATAGTACACAGTATATAGTACACAGTACACAGTATATAGTTTATAGTACACAGTATATAGTTTATAGTACACAGTACATAGTATATAGTACACAGTAGATAGTACACAGTATATAGTACACAGTATATAGTATATAGTACACAGTATATAGTACACAGTATATAGTATATAGTACACAGTATATAGTACACAGTACACAGTATATAGTACACAGTATATAGTATATAGTACACAGTATATAGTACACAGTATATAGTACACAGTATATAGTACACAGTATATAGTATATAGTACACAGTATATAGTATATAGTACACAGTATATAGTACACAGTATATAGTATATAGTATATAGTTTATAGTACACAGTGTATAGTTTATAGTACACAGTACATAGTATATAGTACACAGTATATAGTACACAGTATATAGTTTATAGTACACAGTATATAGTACACAGTACACAGTATATAGCACACAGTATATAGTATATAGTACACAGTATATAGTTTATAGTACACAGTACATGGTATATAGTACACAGTATAGAGTACACAGTATATAGTTTATAGTACACAGTATATAGTACACAGTATATAGCACACAGTATATAGTACACAGTATATAGTTTATAGTACACAGTATATAGTACACAGTATATAGTACAGTACACAGTATATAGTACACAGTATATAGTTTATAGTACACAGTATATAGTTTATAGTACACAGTATATAGTATATAGTACACAGTATATAGTACACAGTATATAGTTTATAGTACACAGTATATAGTACACAGTATATAGTACACAGTATATAGTATATAGTATATAGTATATAGTATATAGTACACAGTATATAGTTTATAGTACACAGTACATAGTATATAGTACACAGTATATAGTACACAGTACACAGTATATAGTATACAGTACACAGTATATAGTTTATAGTATATAGTATACAGTACACAGTATACAGTGCACAGTACACAGTATATAGCATGTGTCAAACTCAAGGCCCGCGGGCCGAATCCGGCCCACAACGTCATTTT
Source organism: Ophthalmolycus amberensis (assembly GCA_024529925.1). Classification (NCBI taxonomy): domain Eukaryota; kingdom Metazoa; phylum Chordata; class Actinopteri; order Perciformes; family Zoarcidae; genus Ophthalmolycus; species Ophthalmolycus amberensis. The sequence goes on from JAFEUB010000357.1 coordinate 192,071, forward strand.
ATGTGGCCCGCGAATCCGCCAGCAAAAACAAAAACAAAACAAAAAATATTCTTTTTTTTTGGAAAAATAATTAAAAGTTCGACTTGAAAATAAAAGTATCCCCATGGTCGAAATTATGAGATAGAAAGTTGAAATTATGAGATAGCATGTTGTCTGTGTACTGACATTAAAACTATCACAACAGGTGGACAGGAGAGGCAACAGCCCGAAAAGCGGTTTTCCAACGATTGAAAAAGATCGACAAATAATCCCAAAATGTCCACGAAGAGAAAAATTGATGCAGAGGGAAGAAAATGTAATGAAAGATGGGAAAGCGAATACATGTTTGTGCTTCAAGGAGAAAAACGGGTCTGTCTTCTGTGTTATGAGGCGTGTCAGTGATGAAGGATACAATTCACGTCTGCATTTTGACACCAAACACGGAGCTAAATTTAGCCTCCAAGAAAAACATCAAATTGTCCAAGAATTAAAAGGCAGACTGCAATCACAGCAGAATATATTTACACAAGCTACAGCCCAGTGCATGCTGAAGGTATGTGAGCAGAGCTCCGACCAGATACAGACTTTTACAAATGTCAGTTTGTGAAGAAACACCATCGCAGACCGAGTTCATCAACTAGCAGCAATCTAACAACACAGCTAGCTAAGAGACGAGCAGGTACTTGTGTTTTTAATGAACTGTTGATGAAAGCACAGACAACACGGATACAGCACATCTATCCATGTTTATCAGACCTGACTCTCAGTGAGCAGCTCTTGGATGAAGCTGCCATGCACAGGACGACGACAGGGAGGAACATTAGTGATGCAGAGAGGTGACACAAACCGCTTTAAACAAAGTTAATGTCATAACTTGTGTTTGATATTTGTCTTTGTTATTTTCTTTAATAGTTTGATCTTTGATAGAGTAATGTGGGTTTCTTAACCCTCAATTAAAATGATTTATGTTATAACAACAGAAATGTGTTTAAATATCATTTTTTATTTATATAACTGCATGTACAATATTTTTACACTTGAATAAACAATAATCAAATGCAGAGAGTTATTTAACAATATGTTAGGGAGAAGTTAGTTATACAGTCTTACAGTTACAACCGGCCCTTTGAGGACGACCGTGATGCTGATGTGGCCCAGAGTGGAGATGAGTTTGACACCCCTGATATATAGTATACAGTATACAGTACACACAGTATATAGTTTATAGTATACAGTATATAGTATATAGTAGTACACAGTATATAGTACACAGTACATAGTTTACAGTACACAGTATCTAGTATATAGGACGAGTCCTTTCTTTCTCTCTGTCGTTGTCCAGGCAGTATAAAGAATAAAGAATAAAGTATAAAGAATAAAGTATAAAGTATAAAGAATAAAGTATAAAGTATAAAGTATAAAGAATAAAGAATAAAGTATAAAGAATAAAGTATAAAGAATAAAGTATAAAGAATAAAGTATAAAGAATAAAGGCGGTAAACGTCGTCTAAAGCGTTGAAAGAGGTTTCCTGTCTGGTGGATGCAGCTGTTAATCGTGGTGTTGTCCTGCAGGAGGCTGACCAGCATCGCCTTCAGCGACATGAACCCGTTCCCCCGCCGCCTGCTGAGGAACCGGCGAGCGCTTCACCTCACTCGCCTGCAGGGGGAGCTGCAGGAGCTGGAGGAGCAGCAGAGGGAGTTCATGACGGAGAGCGCCGAACGAAAAGACAAAGATCTCGACGCAGCGGTCAGCGAGGACGACGACGAACTCTGAGTTTATATTTAAATATTTAAATATATGTATATATATATATATGAATATACTGGGCGCGGGGCTAAATTAAACGTTACTGAGCTCTGTGGGACCAGTGATGAAGAAGATCTGTGAAGTTTCAGTTTTATTCTCTGAAGACGAACCTTTTCAGCTTCATCAGCCGTCTCAGGAATCTGTTCTCTTCAGACCTTCAGACCTTTAGACCTTCAGACCTTTAGACATTTAGACCTTCAGACCTTCAGACCTTTAGACCTTCAGACCTTTAGACCTTTAGACCTTCAGACCTTTAGACCTTCAGACCTTCATGCATTTAGACCTTCAGACCTTTAGACATTTAGACCTTCAGACATTTAGACCTTCAGACCTTTAGACCTTCATACATTTAGACCTTCAGACCTTTAGACCTTCAGACCTTTAGACCTTCATACATTTAGATATTTAGACCGTCAGACCTTTAGACCTTCAGACCTTTAGACCTTTAGACATTTAGACCTTTAGACCTTCAGACATTTAGACATTCAGACCTTTAGACCTTCATACATTTAGACCTTCAGACATTTAGACCTTCAGACCTTTAGACCTTCAGACCTTTAGACCTTCAGATGTTCATGAGTTAAATGAGCTTTGTTAAGTTTTGACCTTTGACACTTCTGTTGCAACATGAACGAGTTAATAACCTGTTCATACATTTTGAACACAAAGTCTGACATCGTTCACTTGTTTGTTACATTCATTGTGTTTTCACTGTTTCTTTGTGTGTTTGTGTGTGTAAATCTTTTAAATACAATAAATAGTATTATTGCTACTCTAGTTGGCTTCGTGTTTACGTACGTAATGAAAAGTGAAACAAAGTCGGACGGGAATTCTTCAGACGAGAATCAACCTTGTGTTTGTAATGTGTCACTTCAGTCCATATCTAGTCCTGATATCTAGTCCCGATGTCTAGTCCCGATGTCTAGTCCCGATATCTACACTTGATATCTAGTCCCAATATCTAGTCCCGGCATCTAGTCCCGGTATCTAGTCCCGATGTCTAGTCCTGATATCTAGTCCCGATATCTAGTCCCGGCGTCTAGTCCCGATGTCTAGTCCCGATGTCTAGTCCCGATATCTAGTCCCGGTATCTAGTCCCGATGTCTAGTCCCGATGTCTAGTCCTGATATCTACACTTGATATCTAGTCCCGGCGTCTAGTCCCGGCGTCTAGTCCCGATGTCTAGTCCCGATGTCTAGTCCCGATGTCTAGTCCTGATATCTAGTCCCGATGTCTAGTCCTGATATCTAGTCCCGATGTCTAGTCCTTGTATCTGGTCCTGACAATCAATTTTTTAAACTAAATTAAAATGTTGAACTTCAAACCACGAATTAAATTGACAATCAATGATTTGAGTCACTGATTCGACCTGAACACATTTAATCATTTCAGTCATTTATTAAGTCATCCTTTATTCGTTTTATCATTTATTCATTTATTTTCTGTTTAGTAATATAAAATATATATATTTAATTTATCAACATAAAATGAAGCGATTTATATTTTTAAACACAAGCCAAACTTTTAACGAATTAATCAGTAAAAACTTTAGAAATTGGTTTAAATTAAGTTTTGACACTTTTAATGAGACATTCATTTGAACTCAAATATTTTGAATTCAATTGGGACAGTTTACATTCAAAAGCCAGTTAGTTTGACTTCAGGGTTTTACCGGATAAGATCTCAGCTTGACTCTTAACTTGTGGGCTGAAATCTAAAATTCATGGAAAAGGTTTTTATACACTTTTCTATGTTTTAATAAAAATAAGGTTTACGACTCAAATAAAGACAAACAACATTTTCCCTCTGTAAAAATGTTGTTTGATTTCAATCTTCAATGTTGTCTCTTAAATATTTGTTTCCGAGTATTTATACAACAAACACGAGGAGTATATGTCTTCTCAATGTTTTTATTAATGTGTAAATAAATGAGCCGATCAGAATCTACAACCAAGTCACCAGAGATCACTTCATGTTCTCGCTTTAAAGGAGCAGAGACTGTAATCTAAGCTGTGATGATGACGGCGAAATAATCTGTTTTATAAACTATTTAATAATTAATTCATCTTTAAGTAGTTTTTCCTTCAAAAAGTAGTTTTCTTTCTTTGTTCATAGATCAAAACAAGACATTTAAAGACACGTTGGACCAAAGATGAATCTAAACTCTAAATGATGGTTGGCTGCAGCCCGACAGTGTGACGCCTCCTCACATGGTCTCTGACGTCCCACACCGAGTGGAGGTGGACACAGCGGTGACCTTTGACCCGAGGCCTGATGATGATGATGATGAAGAGTACGACACCTTGTTCCCCAGAGAAGACCGTCCGTTCTCTAAATTGCCACGGCAACACAGAGCATCCCCGGCCTTCTGCCTGAACTCCACCGACACAAAGTAGAAGATGAAGGGGTCGATGCAGCTGTTGAAGGTGCTAACCGCTAAGCTAACCATGTAGGGGACGTAAAGGTCCTCGCCGTCTCCGTCCAGCGAGCTGTCTGCGTAGGTGAGGAGGAGGAGGATGTTGCTAGGCAGCAGACACACGACGAAGACCAGCAGCACCAGCACCGTGACCCGGACAGCATGACCGTACCGCTTCCCCTCGGCCAGCAGGGCGCGCAGCACAGCGCCGTGGCAGTACAGCACCACCAGGAGGGGCAGCAGGAAGCAGAAGGCGAACAAGGTGGCGAAGTACGGCAGGAAGTAGTTCTCCTGCTCCTCCTCCGGCAGGGCGTCGTGACAAGTGGTGATCTGCAGCTCGTCCAGAGCGTAGGTCTGCCGGGTCGCCAGCAGCGGCAGCATGGCAGCCACGACCGCCGTCCACACTGCGGCCGTCATGTACAGAGATGTCCGCCGGCTGCGGAGCGTCTTGGCGCCGAACGGGTGAACCAGAGCGATGTACCGGTCCAGAGCCACCAGCGCCAGACACAGTGCAGACCCGTACATGTTGCCGTAAAACATGGCCATGACCACGCGGCAGAAGGGCTCGCCCAGCTCCCAGTGGTTCCCTCTGAAGTGGTACACGATGCGGAACGGCAGCACCAGCAGCAGCAGGCAGTCGGCGGCGGTGAGGTTGATGAGCAGCGTGGTGGACGGCAGCGGTTTGGTCCTGAAGACCAGAACCCACAGAGCCAGCAGGTTGGAGGGGAGACCCACAATGAAGACCAGCAGGTAGAGGATCGGCAGGTACAGGTTGGTGGTCGGAGCCTGGATCTCTTTCAGCTGCTTCTCCTTCAGAGTCGTGAAGTTACAGTTCGTCTTGAGCCGGAACGCCCGCAGACCTGCAACGACCAGAACACATCAATCTGTAGACCTGGAGAGACCAGATCACACATCAGTCTGTAGACATGGAGAGACTAGAACACACATCAGTCTGTAGACCGACAGAGACTAGAACACACATCAATCTGTAGACCTACAGAGACCAGAACACACATCAGTCTGTAGACCTGGAGAGACGAGAACACACATCAGTCTGTAGACCAACAGAGACCAGAACACACATCAGTCTGTAGACCAACAGAGACCAGAACACACATCAGTCTGTAGACCTGGAGAGACTAGAACACACATCAGTCTGTAGACCTGGAGAGACTAGAACACACATCAGTCTGTAGACTGACAGAGACTAGAACACACATCAATCTGTAGACATGGAGAGACTAGAACACACATCAGTCTGTAGACCTGGAGAGACTAGAACACACATCAGTCTGTAGACCGACAGAGACTAGAACACACATCAGTCTGTAGACCGACAGAGACTAGAACACACATCAGTCTGTAGACATGGAGAGACTAGAACACACATCAGTCTGTAGACCGACAAAGACTAGAACACACATCAGTCTGTAGACATGGAGAGACTAGAACACACATCAGTCTGTAGACCTACAGAGACCAGAACACACATCAGTCTGTAGACCTACAGAGACTAGAACACACATCAGTCTGTAGACCTACAGAGACTAGAACACACATCAGTCTGTAGACATGGAGAGACTAGAACACACATCAGTCTGTAGACCTGGAGAGACTAGAACACACATCAGTCGGTAGACCGACAGACACTAGAACACACATCAGTCTGTAGACATGGAGAGACCAGAACACACATCAGTCTGTAGACTGACAGAGACTAGAACACACATCAGTCTGTAGACCTGGAGAGACTAGAACACACATCAGTCTGTAGACCGACAGAGACTAGAACACACATCAGTCTGTAGACATGGAGAGACTAGAACACACATCAGTCTGTAGACTGACAGAGACTAGAACACACATCAGTCTGTAGACATGGAGAGACTAGAACACACATGAGTCTGTAGACATGGAGAGACTAGAACACACATCAGTCTGTAGACCTACAGAGACTAGAACACACATCAGTCTGTAGACCTACAGAGACTAGAACACACATCAGTCTGTAGACATGGAGAGACCAGAACACACATCAGTCTGTAGACATGGAGAGACTAGAACACACATCAGTCTGTAGACATGGAGAGACTAGAACACACATCAGTCTGTAGACCTGGAGAGACTAGAACACACATCAGTCTGTAGACCTACAGAGACCAGAACACACATCAGTATGTAGACCTGGAGAGACTAGAACACACATCAGTCTGTAGACCTACAGAGACCAGAACACACATCAGTCTGTAGACCTACAGAGACTAGAACACACATTAGTCTGTAGACCGACAGAGACTAGAACACACATCAGTCTGTAGACATGGAGAGACTAGAACACACATCAGTCTGTAGACCTACAGAGACTAGAACACACATCAGTCTGTAGACCTACAGAGACTAGAACACACATCAGTCTGTAGACCTACAGAGACTAGAAGACACATCAGTCTGTAGACCTGGAGAGACTAGAACACACATCAGTCTGTAGACATGGAGAGACCAGAACACACATCAGTCTGTAGACCTACAGAGACCAGAACACACATCAGTCTGTAGACATGGAGAGACCAGAACACACATCAGTCTGTAGGCCTGGAGAGACTAGAACACACATCAGTCTGTAGACATGGAGAGACTAGAACACACATCAGTCTGTAGACCGACAGAGACTAGAACACACATCAGTAGACCTGGAGAGACCAGAAGACACATCAGTCTGTAGACATGGAGAGACCAGAACACACATCAGTCTGTAGACCTGGAGAGACTAGAACACACATCAGTCTGTAGACCTACAGAGACCAGAACATACATCAGTATGTAGACCTGGAGAGACTAGAACACACATCAGTCTGTAGACCTACAGAGACCAGAACACACATCAGTCTGTAGACCTACAGAGACTAGAACACACATCAGTCTGTAGACCGACAGAGACTAGAACACACATGAGTCTGTAGACATGGAGAGACTAGAACACACATCAGTCTGTAGACCTACAGAGACTAGAACACACATCAGTCTGTAGACCTACAGAGACTAGAACACACATCAGTCTGTAGACCTACAGAGACTAGAAGACACATCAGTCTGTAGACCTGGAGAGACTAGAACACACATCAGTCTGTAGACATGGAGAGACCAGAACACACATCAGTCTGTAGACCTACAGAGACCAGAACACACATCAGTCTGTAGACATGGAGAGACCAGAACACACATCAGTCTGTAGGCCTGGAGAGACTAGAACACACATCAGTCTGTAGACATGGAGAGACTAGAACACACATCAGTCTGTAGACCGACAGAGACTAGAACACACATCAGTCTGTAGACCTGGAGAGACCAGAAGACACATCAGTCTGTAGACATGGAGAGACCAGAACACACATCAGTCTGTAGACATGGAGAGACTAGAACACACATCAGTCTGTAGACATGGAGAGACTAGAACACACATCAGTCTGTAGACATGGAGAGACTAGAACACACATCAGTCTGTAGACCTACAGAGACTAGAACACACATCAGTCTGTAGACCTACAGAGACTAGAAGACACATTAGTCTGTAGACCTGGAGAGACTAGAACACACATCAGTCTGTAGACATGGAGAGACCAGAACACACATCAGTCTGTAGACCTACAGAGACCAGAACCCACATCAGTCTGTAGACATGGAGAGACCAGAACACACATCAGTCTGTAGGCCTGGAGAGACTAGAACACACATCAGTCTGTCGACATGGAGAGACCAGAACACACATCAGTCTGTAGACCTGGAGAGACTAGAACACACATCAGTCTGTAGACCTACAGAGACCAGAACATACATCAGTATGTAGACCTGGAGAGACTAGAACACACATCAGTCTGTAGACCTACAGAGACCAGAACACACATCAGTCTGTAGACCTACAGAGACTAGAACACACATCAGTCTGTAGACCTACAGAGACTAGAAGACACATCAGTCTGTAGACCTGGAGAGACTAGAACACACATCAGTCTGTAGACATGGAGAGACCAGAACACACATCAGTCTGTAGACCTACAGAGACCAGAACCCACATCAGTCTGTAGACATGGAGAGACCAGAACACACATCAGTCTGTAGGCCTAGAGAGACTAGAACACACATCAGTCTGTCGACATGGAGAGACTAGAACACACATCAGTCTGTAGACATGGAGAGACTAGAACACACATCAGTCTGTAGACCGACAGAGACTAGAACACACATCAGTCTGTAGACCTGGAGAGACCAGAAGACACATCAGTCTGTAGACATGGAGAGACTAGAACACACATCAGTCTGTAGACCTGGAGAGACCAGAACACACATCAGTCTGTAGACCGACAGAGACTAGAACACACATCAGTCTGTAGACCGACAGAGACTAGAACACACATCAGTCTGTAGACCGACAGAGACTAGAACACACATCAGTCTGTAGACCGACAGAGACTAGAACACACATCAGTCTGTAGACCGACAGAGACTAGAACACACATCAGTCTGTAGACCGACAGAGACTAGAACACACATCAGTCTGTAGGCCTGGAGAGACCTTTAATAAAATGTCCTCACTTCAACATACAAACTTCCAGGGACTAAAACTCAGCTTGGTCATCTCAAAGATATAAAAAACAAGAACACAAACACACGTTGAGTGGTTTTCTTCATGTTTAAATTCTCTCTCAGGCAATCAAACATGTCCTGATGTGAAACAGGCTGCTGGGGATCAAACCTGTCTCGACCTGATCATGCATTCAAAAGAAGAAGAAGAAGAAGAAGAAGACTTACGGACGGCCATGCTGGAACAATCGTCTGCAGGACGAGAAGTTGGAGCGACGCTGCAGACGGAGGACAGCAGAGAGACAAAGATAAGAGTCCCAAAAATGAGCCTCATCTTCTTCTTCTTCTTCTTTTGTTTTCCTTCTTCCAGTTCTTACAACACTCTTTTTTTACAGTTTTTCTGATTCCGTCAACAGATCAGCTCTCTTCCTCTTCCTCTAACAGCCCTGTGGGTTTACAGCAGCAGTACTCTTGTAGTTCAGCAGCAGTACTCTTGTAGTTCAGCAGCAGTACTCTTGTAGTACACTGGTAGTTGTGGTTGTAGTAGTACTATCAGTGCTATGAGGCTCACCAGTCTGTTTGTGTTATCTGATCTCAGAGCCGCCGGTGACGACTCCCCACCTCCACTGATGGCATCCAGATGTGTGTGTGTGTGTGTGTGTGTATGTGTGAGACTGGTATGTCTGTCTTCATACAGACTAGTTTCAGACCTCCTGAGTAAGGACATGTTGTCTGGGTTCAGATTAGAATCAGGTTTATTTTCAGTTCAGGGAGTTAAATGTTTAGATGTGATGCTTACATGCATTGTGTCCTCACAAGTATAGACGTACCAACATGTGTGTGTGCGTTTGTTCCTCCCACAGTGTGATTCAGACGATGATGGAAACGTTTAAAGTTCCTTCATCATAAAAGGAAATGTGTCTGACCTGTCTGTCACAAAGACCCCCACTGTGTTATTATCGTTATTATTATTGTTATTATTATCGTTATTATTATCGTTATTATTATTGTTATTATTATCGTTATTATCATTGTTATTATTATTATTGTTATTATTATTGTTATTATTATCGTTATTATTATTGTTATTATTATCGTTATTATTATCGTTATTATCATCGTTATTATTATTGTTATTATTATCGTTATTATTATCGTTATTATTATCGTTATTATTATCGTTATTATTATCATTGTTATTATTATTGTCGTTATTATTATCGTTATTATTATCGTTATTATTATCATTGTTATTATTATTGTCGTTATTATTATCGTTATTATTATTGTTATTATCGTTATTGTTATCGGTATTATTATTGTCATTATTATTGTTATTATTATTGTTGTTATTATTAGTATTATCATCTCCACTCTGTCTATTAACGGTTCTATAATGATGATTATTGGACTGATAATCATTGATATTGTGATTGTTGATATTTAGAAACCACAGACAGGTTGTCAGACAGACAGGAGGAGGGTCTCTCGTCAGGTCTCGCGACAGCTGATCAAATCTCAGGTACATAAACACGAAGTTGTCGCTCACGCGCCCTGTCTGCCGCCTCCCCTCTCCTGGCTCTGCGCATGCGCAGTGCGCCCCAAACTGAGAACCGAGACGGGGCTCGAGCCTCCGCACCAAAGAGACCACAAGCTGGAACAAAACCGGAATAAAACACGGAACCGCTGCAGGATCCGACCTCCGTAGACCCACCAAGGACCACCGGACATTCACCGGGACCACAACGGACAGAAGGTGGGAGGAGAGCGCAGACAGGCCGGGGTCTGTCGCTCGGAAGCTGCCTGTCTGTCCGCCTGCAGACGGTAAGACAAAGCGGCTTCAAACGGGGTTTAAACACCGAGTCACGGGGCTGCACGTTAAACGAGCTTTTATTTGATGAACCTCTGAATGTCTCTGATTGTCTTTAACCTCCAGGGTCTCAGGTCCGGAGACATGGCGGCGTGAAGGTCCAGATGTTGGCCTGTGATGATGCTCCATGATCAGACAGACACACGGACAACACTGTCTGTCCTCGAGAGGCTGATCCAGGACTTCACTCAGCGTGAGGACATGATGGAACATTAAGATGACTCAAAGAGGACATACAGAGACATTAAGAAGACCTGAGACATTAAGAGGACATACAGGGACATTAAGAAGACCTGAGACATTAAGAGGACATACAGGGACATTAAGAAGACCTGAGACATTAAGAGGACATACAGAGACATTAAGAAGACCTGAGACAAAGAGGACATACAGATACATTAAGAAGACCTGAGACATTAAGAGGACATACAGATACATTAAGAATACCTGAGACATTAAGAGGACATACAGATACATTAAGAAGACCTGAGACATTAAGAGGACATACAGGGACATTTAGAAGACCTGAGACATTAAGAGGACATACAGATACATTAAGAATACCTGAGACATTAAGAGGACATACAGGGACATTAAGAAGACCTGAGACATTAAGAGGACATACAGATACATTAAAAAGACCTGAGACATAGAGGACATACAGATACATTAAGAAGACCTGAGACATTAAGAGGACATACAGATACATTAAAAAGACCTGAGACATTAAGAGGACATACAGATACATTAAGAAGACCTGAGACATTAAGAGGACATACAGATACATTAAAAAGACCTGAGACATTAAGAGGACATACAGGGACATTTAGAAGACCTGAGACATTAAGAGGACATACAGATACATTAAGAATACCTGAGACATTAAGAGGACATACAGGGACATTAAGAAGACCTGAGACATTAAGAGGACATACAGATACATTAAGAAGACCTGAGACATTAAGAGGACATACAGGGACATTAAGAAGACCTGAGACATTAAGAGGACATACAGATACATTAAAAAGACCTGAGACATTAAGAGGACAAACAGGGACATTTAGAAGACCTGAGACATTAAGAGGACATACAGATACATTAAGAATACCTGAGACATTAAGAGGACATACAGGGACATTAAGAAGACCTGAGACATTAAGAGGACATAGAGATACATTAAGAAGACCTGAGACATTAAGAGGACATACAGGGACATTAAGAAGACCTGAGACATTAAGAGGACATACAGATACATTAAAAAGACCTGAGACATTAAGAGGACATACAGGGACATTTAGAAGACCTGAGACATTAAGAGGACATACAGATACATTAAGAATACCTGAGACATTAAGAGGACCTGAGACATTAAGAGGACATACAGGGACATTTAGAAGACCTGAGACATTAAGAGGACATACAGATACATTAAAAAGACCTGAGACATTAAGAGGACATACAGATACATTAAAAAGACCTGAGACATTAAGAGGACATACAGGGATATTTAGACGACCTGAGACATTAAGAGGACATACAGATACATTAAGAATACCTGAGACATTAAGAGGACATACAGGGACATTAAGAAGACCTGAGACATTAAGAGGACATACAGAGACATGAAGAAGACCTGAGACATTAAGAGGACATACAGGGACATTTAGAAGACCTGAGACATTAAGAGGACATACAGGGACATTTCGAAGACCTGAGACATTAAGAGGACATACAGAGACATTAAGAAGACCTGAGACATTAAGAGGACATACAGGGACATTAAGAAGACCTGAGACATTAAGAGGACATACAGAGACATTAAGAAGACCTGAGACATAGAGGACATACAGAGACATTAAGAAGACCTGAGACATTAAGAGGACATACAGGGACATTAAGAAGACCTGAGACATTAAGAGGACATACAGGGACATTAAGAAGACCTGAGACATTAAGAGGACATACAGGGACATTAAGAAGACCTGAGACATTAAGAGGACATACAGAGACATTAAGAAGACCTGAGACATAGAGGACATACAGAGACATTAAGAAGACCTGAGACATTAAGAGGACATACAGGGACATTAAGAAGACCTGAGACATTAAGAGGACATACAGGGACATTAAGAAGACCTGAGACATTAAGAGGACATACAGAGACATTAAGAAGACCTGAGACATTAAGAGGACATACAGGGACATTAAGAAGACCTGAGACATTAAGAGGACATACAGAGACATTAAGAAGACCTGAGACATAGAGGACATACAGAGACATTAAGAAGACCTGAGACATTAAGAGGACATACAGGGACATTAAGAAGACCTGAGACATTAAGAGGACATACAGGGACATTAAGAAGACCTGAGACATTAAGAGGACATACAGAGACATTAAGAAGACCTGAGACATTAAGAGGACATACAGGGACATTAAGAAGACCTGAGACATTAAGAGGACATAGAGACATTAAGAAGACCTGAGACATTAAGAGGACATACAGGGACATTAAGAAGACCTGAGACATTAAGAGGACATACAGAGACATTAAGAAGACCTGAGACATTAAGAGGACATACAGAGACATTAAGAAGACCTGAGACATTAAGAGGACATACGGAGACATTAAGAAGACCTGAGACATAGAGGGCATACAGGGACATTAAGAAGACCTGAGACATTAAGAGGACATACAGAGACATTAAGAAGACCTGAGACATAGAGGGCATACAGGGACATTAAGAAGACCTGAGACATTAAGAGGACATACAGAGACATAAAGAAGACCTGAGACATAGAGGGCATACAGGGACATTAAGAAGACCTGAGACATTAAGAGGACATACAGGGACATTTAGAAGACCTGAGACATAAATAGGACATCCAGAGACATTAAGAAGACCTGAGACATAGAGGACATACAGAGACATGCAGAGGACATACAGGGACATTAAGAAGACCTGAGACATTAAGAGGACATACAGAGACATTAAGAAGACCTGAGACATTAAGAGGACATACAGGGACATTAAGAAGACCTGAGACATTAAGAGGACATACAGAGACATTAAGAAGACCTGAGACATTAAGAGGACATACAGGGACATTAAGAAGACCTGAGACATTAAGAGGACATACAGAGACATTAAGAAGACCTGAGACATTAAGAGGACATACAGAGACATGCAGGGACATTAAGAAGACCTGAGACATTAAGAGGACCTGAGGCATAAAGATGCTTTTGAGGACATTAAAAACAAAGATATTTTGATGATAAAGGAACATTAACACATTTTCATTTGACATACAGGAGACAGTTGGACAGGAAGTTGTTGTCTAAAGGAGTTTTGTTTTGTCTCCTGGCAGTTTGGATGTAACCAAGACTGAAAGGACGACATGATGTCCCCAAGGGGGACCCGTCTGCCTGCTTTGTTGGTCCTGGTCCTGGTTTTGTCCCGCTCAGTGTCAGCGGCCCGCTCTGACAGAAACATGGTGTCGGAGGAGAACGTGGGCGCCACGGTTAACGCCACGGTTCTGGACGGACGGGGGAACGCTGTCCACCTGATGAGCAGCGATGACGGGACGTACGGACAGAACTCACCTAAAGTGGACACCAGGGGACGCGTCATCGCACCTGTACAGCATCACGGAGGTACTGACATCACATCACACCTGAGATCACATCACAGCTGAGGTCACACTACACCTGAGGTCACACTACACCTGAGGTCACATCACACCTGAGGTCACATCACACCTGAGGTCACATCACACCTGAGGTCACACTACACCTGAGGTCACATCACACCTGAGATCACATCACACCTGAGGTCACACTACACCTGAGATCACATCACACCTGAGGTCACACTACACCTGAGATCACACTACACCTGAGATCACACTACACCTGAGGTCACATCACACCTGAGATCACATCACACCTGAGGTCACACCACACCTGAGGTCACACTACACCTGAGATCACATCGCACCTGAGGTCACATCGCACCTGAGGTCACATCGCACCTGAGGTCACATCGCACCTGAGGTCACATCGGACCTGAGGTCACATCGCACCTGAGGTCACATCGCACCTGAGATCACATCGCACCTGAGGTGACATCGCACCTGAGGTCACATCGCACCTGAGGTCACATCGCACCTGAGATCACAACACACCTGAGATCACATCACACCTGAGATCACATCACACCTGAGATCACATCACACCTGAGGTCACATCACACCTGAGATCACATCACACCTGAGGTCACATCACACCTGAGATCACATCACACCTGAGATCACAACACACCTGAGATCACATCACACCTGAGGTGACATCACACCTGAGGTCACATCACATTTGAGATCACATCACACCTGAGGTGACATCACACCTGAGGTGACATCACACCTGAGGTCACTTCACACCTGAGGTCACTTCACACCTGAGGTGACATCACACCTGAGGTGACATCACACCTGAGATCACATCACACCTGAGGTCACATCACACCTGAGGTCACATCACACCTGAGATCACATCACACCTGAGGTGACATCACACCTGAGGTCACATCACACCTGAGGTCACATCACACCTGAGATCACATCACACCTGAGGTCACATCACACCTGAGGTCACATCACACCTGAGGTCACATCACACCTGAGGTCACATCACACCTGAGATCACATCACACCTGAGGTCACATCACACCTGAGGTCACATCACACCTGAGGTCACATCACACCTGAGGTCACATCACACCTGAGATCACATCACACCTGAGATCACATCACACCTGAGGTCACAACTAGGGCTGCAACAACGAATCGATTTCATCGATAATAATCGATTATTAAAATAGTTTTCATTATCGATTATCAAATTTCATTATCGATTCGTTGTGTCGAGCGATTATTACGCCACTCAATAAGTCGCGGAGATGTTTGAGAAAAAAAAAAGAGCGGAGCGCAGGTTGTTGAAGTGGAGCTTCGAATGACGACCAAGACACGTCTGGTTTAGAACGGAACACTTTACTTCCTGAAAACTGCAGTTTAACAACTGTTACAGTGAACAGACCGCGCTCTTGCACCCGACATATACGTTAGGTTTTCACTTATCGTTATCATTGTTGCCGTGAATAAGCAAGTATCATGCTACTTCCTGTCTCTTCACAGTAAAATCATTTCCGTTTTCATGCTCTTCACAATAAAAGTAAACATGCGATCAAACAATTTACAACAGAGGAAAGAGCATCGGACCCGTAACGTTGTTCTGAAACATGGCGGAGGCAGAGAAATCAGTACGACCTAAGTCGTCCAAGGTGTGGGAGCATTTCACACTTAATACATTGAAAAAGTGTGTTCATTGCAAGATATGCAAAAGCGACATGATATGGCACGGGACCACCACGGTGATGATTCAGTCTGTGAGTGTAGTGTAGAGAACAAGTTCTGACGTTCAAACAAATCCTGTTAAGTTTTCTGATTTATATTTTTCTTTATTTTTTATAAATTATTTATTGTTCTGACAGCTCAGGTCCCTTTAAACTAAAATATACATATTTTTGTGCACATGTGTATGTTTTTTTGTGTTCGTCCATTTGTTTTTTTTATTATTACTTTAACAGCTCAGGGATGTTCAAGGAGCACCTTGTTTGTGCACTTTCTGAAGATCGGTTCTGTTTTTGAATAAAGGGTTGGAAATTAATGCTTTTTTTTAAAAAAAGAAATTTTTTATCCGATTCATCGATTAATCGAAAAAATAATCACCTGCTTAATTGATTATTAAAATAATCGTTAGTTGCAGCCCTAGTCACAACACACCTGATGTCACAACACACCTGAGATCCCAACACACCTGAGATCACATCACACCTGATGTCACAACTAGGGCTGCAACAACGAATCGATTTTATCAATAATAATCGATAATTAAAATAGTTTTCGTTATCGATTATCACAACACACCTGAGATTACATCACACCTGAGGTCGGTCACATCACACTTGAGGTTAATCGCAACGCACCTGATTGTTTCAGACTCATGTGATCCAAACACAATAACTAAATAAAAAAACAATAAATAAATTACCCAGAGGTAAAGAAAAACAACAGTTCTGTCTCCTCTTTTAACGAGGTAATGCAACGAGGTAATGCAACGAGGTAATACTACGAGGTAATGCAACGAGGTAATGCAACGAGGTAATGCAACGAGGTAATGCAACGAGGTAATGCAACGAGGTAGTCTAACGAGGTAATCTAACGAGGTAAAGCAACAAGGTAATCTAACGAGGTAGTCTAACGAGGTAGTCTAACAAGGTAAAGCAACGAGGTAATCTAACGGGGTAATCTAACGAGGAAATCTAACGAGATACTCTAACGAGATACTCTAACGAGGTAGTCTAACGAGGTAATCTAACAACATACTCTGACGAGGTAGTCTAACGAGGTAGTCTAACGAGGTAATCGAACGAGGTAATCTAACGAGGTAGTCTAACGAGGTAAAGTAACGAGGTAATCTAACGAGATACTCTAATGAGGTAGTCCAACGAGGTAATCTAACGAGATACTCTAACGAGGTAAAGTATCGAGGTAATCTAACGAGGTAGTCTAAGAAGGTAAAGCAACGAGGTAATCTAACGAGGTAATCTAACGAGGTAATGTAACACGGTAGTCTAACGAGGTAATGTAACGAGGTAATCTAACGAGATAGTCTAACGAGGTAATGTAACGAGGTAATCTAACGAGATAGTCTAACGAGGTAGTATAAGAAGGTAAAGCAACGAGGTAATGTAACGAGGTAATGTAACGAGGTAATGTAACGAGGTAATGTAACGAGGTAATGTATCGAGGTAGTCTAACGAGGTAATGTAACGAGGTAATCTAACGAGGTAATGTAACGAGGTAATGTAACGAGGTAATGTAACGAGGTAATCTAACAAGGTAATCTAACGAGGTAATGCAACGAGGTAGTCTAACGAGGTAATGTAACAAGGTAGTCTAACGAGGTAATGCAACGATGTAATGCAACGAGGTAATGTAACGAGGTAATGTAACGAGGTAATGTAACGAGGTAATGTAACGAGGGTAGTCTAACGACGTCATCGAGAACCATATGTTCCTTATGACGGTCTCAGTGTCAGATGTTAGAGTCCTGCTTCATACAGACTGGATGCTTTGAATGGAGGTAGGGTTAGGTTTGATTGGAAGTAAGGGTTAGAATGGAGGTAGAATGGATGCTTTGAATGGAGGTACTCTGCTGCTGGTGCTTTTACATATGAAAGTGCCTGGTAGTATCAGTAGTAGTTTATGTAGTATATGTAGTAGAATATGTAGTATATGTAGTAGTATCTGAAGTACTGAGCCACTGCAGTACTCAGGCTGAAGGTCGAGGCGTCTCTATTCTCAGGTCAGATTACAGTCAGACTCTGAAGGACACTGCAGCTGATATCTGGAACAACTGATACTGTTTACTGGTAGAGATCAGTCTAGACCTTCTCTGTGTGAAACCTTTAGACCATTCTGTGAGCTGTTTGTGGTAGTTCCTGTCCCTGATGTCATCAGGGACAAATAACCGTTATTCATGGTGGATAGCCACAGCGCTAACCTTGTAGCCACAGCTACTGTTTATTACCAGTAGTTTGTGTGTGTTGGGTAAATACGTTTCTTTTGTTTCCTCTATTGTTACACCACTCTGTAATATTTCAGCTGTCAGTGATGATGATCTGGTGATGGTGATCAATCAGTGAACCTAAATCTGATTTCAGTGGCGACATTAAAAACACTCAAAAGGAAATACTAATCGAACATCTCTTTAAAATGTGAGTGTGTTATCTTTGTAATAAAGCGGTAACCATGCTACCGGTCTGTTTCCTCAGTGGTGGACCGGCAGGGCTGCGACCCCGGCACTCGGTTCCTGGTCCCTCCTCGGGGCGTCCAGTGGGTGGCGCTGCTGCAGAGAGGAAACTGCACCTTTAAAGAGAAGATTCTGAAAGCGGCCGCCTACAACGCCACGGCCGTCCTCATCTACAACAACTCCACCGACAAGACGGTCAAGATGGGACACGAAGGTCAGAACCTGCATGTTACTGTCAGGAAGTAGTGTACAGTGTACCTGAGCAGGTGTAGTGTATGGTGTACCTGAGTTATACTGTAGTACTTTACAGTGTAGAACTGTTATACTGCAGTACAGTGTAGAACTGTTATACTGCAGTACAGTGTAGTACTGTTATACTCTAGTACAGTGTAGTACTGTTATACTGCAGTACAGTGTAGTACTGTTATACTCTAGTACAGTGTAGTACTGTTATACTGTAGTACTTTACAGTGTAGAACTGTTATACTGCAGTACAGTGTAGTACTGTTATACTCTAGTACAGTGTAGTACTGTTATACTGTAGTACTTTACAGTGTAGAACTGTTATACTGCAGTACAGTGTAGTACTGTTATACTCTAGTTCAGTGTAGTACTGTTATACTGCAGTACAGTGTAGTACTGTTATACGCTAGTACAGTGTGGTATTGTTATACTGCAGTACAGTGTAGAACTGTTATACTGCAGTACATTGTAGTACTGTTATACTGTAGTACTTTACAGTGTATAACTGTTATACTGCAGTACAGTGTAGTACTGTTATACGCTAGTACAGTGTGGTATTGTTATACTGCAGTACAGTGTAGAACTGTTATACTGCAGTACATTGTAGTACTGTTATACTGTAGTACTTTACAGTGTATAACTGTTATACTGCAGTACAGTGTAGTACTGTTATACTCTAGTACATTGTAGTACTGTTATACTCTAGTACTTTACAGTGTATAACTGTTATACTGTCTGCGGTCTGCTGAGACCCTCAGCTCATTTAAATCAAGATTGAAGACCTTTCTGTTTGCTGCTGCCTTTAATTGAACCACATTCAATTAATATATTAATCAATTTCCTGCATTTCTGCATTTTACTACTGAATTTTATTTCTTACACTGTTTCTTTAATTGTTTTTAAATCTCCTTTTCTTTTGCCTTATGTTTTGATGCTTTTAATGGTTTTATGTGAAGCACTTTGAATTACCTTGTTGTTGAAATGTGCTATACAAATAAACTTGCCTTGCCTTGCCTTACTGCAGTACAGTGTAGTACTGTTATACTCTAGTACAGTGTAGTACTGTTATACTGCAGTACAGTGTAGTACTGTTATACTCTAGTACAGTGTAGTACTGTTATACTGCAGTACATTGTAGTACTGTTATACTCTAGTACTTTACAGTGTATAACTGTTATACTGCAGTACAGTGTAGAACTGTTATACTGTAGTACATTGTAGTACTGTTATACTGTATGACTTTACAGTGTAGAGCTGTTATACTGCAGTACAGTGTAGAGCTGTTATACTGCAGTACAGTGTATAACTGTTATACTGCAGTACAGTGTAGTACTGTTATACTCTAGTACAGTGTGGTACTGTTATGCTGCAGTACAGTGTAGAACTGTTATACTGCAGTAGTTCGTAGTAGTGTTATATTGCAGTACAGTGTAGAACTGTAATACTGCAGTACAGTGTAGAACTGTTATAATGCAGTACAGTGTAGAACTGTTATAATGCAGTACAGTGTAGAACTGTAATACTGCAGTACAGTGTAGAACTGTAATACTGCAGTACAGTGTAGAACTGTTATAATGCAGTACAGTGTAGAACTGTTATAATGCAGTACAGTGTAGAACTGTTATAATGCAGTACAGTGTAGAACTGTTATACTGTAGTACTGCGTAGTACTGCATAGTAGTGTTATACTGCAGTACAGTGTTGAAGTATTATACTGTTTTCACTGGTTCTCTTACTGGTTCTGTCTGTTCAGGTACTGGTGACACGGTGGCCGTGATGATCACAGAGGCGTACGGTAAAGAGATCCTGGCACACCTGGAGAGGAACCTGACGGTCCTGGTCTCTGTGGTGGTGGGTCAACGTGGGCCCACCAAAAACATCAACCGAGGCTCGCTGGTGTTTGTTTCCATCTCCTTCATCGTCCTGATGATCATTTCATCAGCCTGGCTCATCTTCTACTTTATCCAGAAGATCCGCTACACCAGCGCCCGGGACCGCAGCCAGGTAGCACGCTAACACACCGCTAACACACCGCTAACACACCGCTAACACACCGCTAACATGCTTATATACAGCTGACACACGTTACCATACAGCTAACATGCTAACTCATGTTAATATTATTAACATATTGCTAACATACCACTAACATAATACTTAAAGCTAACACACCGCTAACAGGCTTAAAACAGAGCTAACACCCTCCTCCTCTGGTTCAGATGAATCATTAATATTTTATGAGATGAATCTCTGCTGGAAGTGTTAGTGGTCCACCCCCCCCCCCCAGTGTAATATAACCACTCAGGACTCTGCTCCAGAACAACCTTCACTTCACTTCCTGCAGTCTGTCAGGGAGTCAGCATCTACTCACGCCTGTAGTAGTATTCAGAGTACTGTAGTACTCTGGACCTAACCACAGTAGTTAGGGCTGGGCGGTATACCGGCTGAACCGGTATACCGGTTTTAATTTCCCGTACGCAGTGGTGTACAGTAACGAAGTACAAATACTTCTTCACTGTACTTAAGTCGTTTTTTTGGATATCTGTACTTTACTTTACTACTTATATTTCTGTTGACTTTTACTTTTACTTCACTACATTTTGCAAAGAAAACTGATACTTTTACTCCGATACATTTCCCCTGAAACCTTCGTTACTCGCTACAAAATCAAATCTATCTTTAGAAACAAAATGAATCATGAGACCAGCGTCGGGGACTGTGGTGGAACACAGACTGCAAGCAAGCAGGTTTGGTGAATCAGTGGTCCTAGCTTGCAAGTTAAATCATTGGTTAATCACGTAAATGCGCAATTGCAAACGTGCTCTCAAAGCCGCGGTGTTTTGATTCCCAGTGATGCCCAGGATGCTATATGCTATAAGCTAGCGAGCGACTACATGAGTAGAATTCCACTCTACGATGACTGATTTCATGACGGAAGCAGAAATGGAAGCACCTGCTACTCCCGCAACAAACGACCAGTGGATCGCGAGCGAGTTAGTGAGCTGAGGAAGTGTTGACAGTTGTGCAGCACTAGTTGGCTAACGTTAGCTATAGCTAGCCACCACACCATAGGATTGACAGGAGCCGCGAGAGCACAGCATTAGGTTTAGCATTAGGGAAATCCTTCCCAGCTGTGCGCAAGCTGTCTGTGACGCTGAACACACCTCTACCTGCCTCAGCGGCCTGTGAAAGGCTATTTAGCATCGCAGGACTAGTCTTCAGCCCAAGAAGAGCGAGACTGAATTCTCGCAATTTTGAAAACCAACTTCTTTTGAAGATGAACAGGACATGTTTCAGTTTCAAGTAATGACTGGGTTGTTACTTTCGGTGCTGCTTTAGTGTTGATCATGTTTTGATATTTGAGTCATGTTGTGGATGATCAGATGGAGTTATTATGGTAGCAGTCGCCCAATTGCAGATTCAGCTTGAGCAAAACCTTTGCCTATTGTGTTCAAATCAGATGGCACTGCCCTTCGCCGAAAGAAATCGTGGGTTTTTGGTCACGTTTTATGAAAAATGAGTACATAACGTCGCAGATTATCCGGTTCAAAACTACCATCATTGATGCCAACTGCATCCGGTTTACATATAAAAGTACAATGTAAGAGCTGCAACAGCTGGTTCGAAAATGATACTAAAATGTACTAAAGCCTCTTATTCTTCACTTTATCCCAGCCAAACGTTATTCTACGACTACTGATCATACATACATAGGTTGTGCTATGATTTGGGAGAGTTTTAGGCAGCCAGCTGCATTATTTCAAAAACACAATATCAATGAAAGTGCTTTTTCTTCAGGCGAACCTGAATATTTTCAATTTGAGCTGTGTAATGTCTTCATTTACTATATTAACCAGCAACATATACACAATATTACCCACTGAACAACCTCACAAGTGTTGTGATCTGATGATAGCCTCAAAAATTATTAAAATAGACCTTATAGTTACAGAACTGTGGTCACTTTAGTATGGGTATGCCATTTTCGAGCAGAGGCCTACAAATAGGGCTAGAGCTTAAAGAACAGAAAAGAGCGATGCAGGATGAACAAAGACTGAACAACAAAAGGTATTTTGGTCAGACACATATGCAACACTGATTACCGTAATATGTGTGGTATTTGTTATAAATGTACGCTGGTACATAGAGGGTGATAAGACGCTGTACATGGAGGGATTTAGGACCCAGGGGAATGTAGGTGAAGGAAACAGGAAGTGACGGAACGGAAGACACGCCACACAAACAGCTGTTCACCGCTCGCTGGTCGGTTGGCCGGCCGGTTATTTTCGGCGTTAATTAATTAATGCTTTAACGTGAAAAAAAATACCGTGAAACCGCCAGAATCTTACAAAATACCGTGATATGCATTTTTGGTCATACCGCCCAGCCCTAACAGTAGTACTGTAGTACTCTGGACCTAACGACTGTAGTACTGTAGTACTCTGGACCTAACCACAGTAGTACTGTAGTACATGTTATAATCTTACATGTGTCCTCTCTCTCCATCTCTCAGCGTCGTCTTGGCGATGCAGCAAAGAAAGCCATCGGGAAGTTAACGACGAGGACGGTGAAGAAAGGAGACAAGGTAAAGACATCTGTTACCTCCTTCTGTGGTGCTGAATGAAGGATTTAAGGTAGGGGACACAGGTCTGATACATGGTGGGTAGAAGGACCCAGAGGTTTCAGATTCTGTGTTGTGATGGATGTGTACTCTGCGCTGACACAAAGGTCAGAGGTCACGGGACGATGGTTAGGGAAGATAAACAAAGATATGACGAGTCACTGCAAGGAAACAGCTGAGAGGAAGTCTAAAATGGCAGAAGACACTGACCAGTTACTAATTTAACCAGTTAATACACTGACCATTTACTAATTTAACCAGTTAATACACTGACCAGTTACTAATTTAACCAGTTGATACACTGACCAGTTAAGTTACTAATTTAACCAGTTAATACACTGACCAGTTACTAATTTAACCAGTTAACATACTGACCAGTTACTAATTTAACCAGTTGATACACTGACCAGTTACTAATTTAACCAGTTGATACACTGACCAGTTACTAATTTAACCAGTTGATACACTGACCAGTTGATACACTGACCAGTTACTAATTTAACCAGTTGATACACTGATCAGTTGATACACTGGCCAATTACTAATTTAACCAGTTGATACACTGACCAGTTACTAATTTAACCAGTTGATACACTGATCAGTTACTAATTTAAGCAGTTAACACACTGACCAGTTACTAATTTAAGCAGTTAACACACTGACCAGTTACTAATTTAACCAGTTAATACACTGACCAGTTACTAATTTAACCAGTTAATACACTGACCAGTTACTAATTTAACCAGTTGATACACTGACCAGTTGATACACTGACCAATTACTAATTTAACCAGTTGATAGACTGACCAGTTACTAATTTAACCAGTTGATACACTGACCAGTTGATACACTGACCAGTTACTAATTTAACCAGTTAATACACTGACCAGTTACTAATTTAACCAGTTGATACACTGACCAGTTGATACACTGACCAATTACTAATTTAACCAGTAAATACACTGACCAGTTACTAATTTAATTAGTTAATACACTAACCAGTTACTAATTTAACCAGTTAACACACTGACCAGTTACTAATTTAACCAGTTAATACACTGGCCAGTCACTAATTTAACCAGTTGATACACTGACCAGTTACTAATTTAACCAGTTGATACACTGACCAGTTACTAATTTAACCAGTTGATACACTGACCAGTTACTAATTTAACCAGTTAATACACTGACCATTTACTAATTTAACCAGTTAATACACTGACCAGTTACTAATTTAACCAGTTGATACACTGACCAGTTAAGTTACGAATTTAACCAGTTAATACACTGACCAGTTACTAATTTAACCAGTTGATACACTGACCAGTTGATACACTGACCAGTTACTAATTTAACCAGTTGATACACTGACCAGTTACTAATTTAACCAGTTGATACACTGACCAGTTGATACACTGACCAGTTACTAATTTAACCAGTTGATACACTGATCAGTTGATACACTGACCAATTACTAATTTAACCAGTTGATACACTGACCAGTTACTAATTTAACCAGTTGATACACTGACCAGTTGATACACTGACCAGTTGATACACTGACCAATTACTAATTTAACCAGTTAATACACTGACCAGTTACTAATTTAACCAGTTGATACACTGACCAGTTGATACACTGACCAATTACTAATTTAACCAGTTAATACACTGACCAGTTACTAATTTAACCAGTTGATAGACTGACCAGTTACTAATTTAACCAGTTAACACACTGACCAGTTGATACACTGACCAATTACTAATTTAACCAGTTAATACACTGATCAGTTACTAATTTAGCCAGTTGATAGACTAACCAGTTACTAATTTAACCAGTTGATAAACTGACCAGTTAATCTCACCACAGAGACTCGACACCACCACCAGTTCCGGCAATAATTCACACCAGATATGATCATAATATTGTGGATTAACCTCGTTTTGAAGTGTGTTGCTGTCACTTCAACATGTTCATCTGTGTTTTTCTGTCACAGGAAACTGATCCAGACTTTACCCACTGTGCCGTGTGTATTGAAGCGTACCAGCTCAACGATGTGGTTCGCATTCTGCCCTGCAAGTGAGTGAAAACACCAGACCGGTGTCACCAGTCTAACCAGATGACCCTGTCCGTGTCCTGTTGGTTCTGATTGTGTGATGACCCTGTCCTGTTGGTTCTGATGGTGTGATGACCCCTGTCCTGTTGGTTCTGATGGTGTGATGACCCGTGTCCTGTTGGTTCTAATGGTTTGATGACCCGTCTCTGCAGACATGTCTTCCATAAGCTGTGCGTGGACCCCTGGCTGAACGAACACTGCACCTGTCCCATGTGTAAACTCAACATCCTCAAAGCTCTCGGCATCATGGTGAGTCTTCACTGATATAGACAACACAAACATACCAGGTGTGTTATTAACAAGTTATTGTCTCCTTTTCTCTGTCTGTCTTCTATGTGTCCTTTGTCTGTCCGCTGTCTCCTCTGTCCTCTGTCCTCAGACCAGTCTTCCCTGCGTGGACAGCGTGGTGTTGGATGTGGAGCGTCTGGGCGTCAGTCAGGCGTCCGGTGGTCAGAGGCTGACGCTGGGCGACCAGCCGTCCATTAGCCTTGAGCCACTCAGCCCCCCCCACCCTGAGGCCACGCCCAGAACACCTGCTGACATCACCATTGCTGTGACCAGTAAGACACGGCACCACACGGCACAATAACCATAAAAGTCATGGAACAGCTTTACAGCGTCATTTAGCAACTTTATAATGTTGTAGAGCAACTTTACACTGTTAATACTGTCACAAAGCAACTTTTCCCTGTCATAAAGCAACTTCTAACTCTTAATGTGATCATACGGTAACTTTACGCTGTCATGAAGAAAATTAAAACTGTCACTGAGCAGAAAAGATCTAAATAGGATTCAAAGAAATAAAAAACAGTTTTAAGACCACCACAGAATAATAATATGATTTCCTTAAGAGTAAAGATGACCCTGGTTTGTCAGATTTGATAGTTTTTCATTCAGGCTCTGTTTGGTTTGCTGCAGTGTCTCAAAATGTCCACTAGATAGAGCCAATGACATCATAAATACACACCTGATGATGTCATCAGTTCAGCCTGAGATACTCTTTGTGTAGATTTGACATGTTGGTGTTGATACAACTGATGTTCATACTGAAGTAAATGAACACTAATACCACATGTTTGTAGATGTATGGTTATGACTAATATGGAGCATGTTGTGTTTCTGTCTCTTCAGGCGGAGGTCACTTCTTCAACAGGACCTCGATGTCTCCTCTGGTGGTCTGTGAGATGGAGCTACCAGACATCCAGGCCTCGCTAGACCTCTATGACGACAACAAGTCCTGAGGCCTGTCGTCATGGTTTACAACTTCCCTCCACCTGCTAAAACATCATCAATCCATCAGATTTTCTTCAGACTGAACATGGAGTCTAGGCTCTGGTCTGGATCCGGTTTTAAGTTTGCACTTGTTAACCTTGCCACTCGGGGCCGGTTGTTGGGTCAAATCCTTAAAACACTACGTAAAACAATTAATTCAGAGAAGTGAACTCCAGATCCGACTCCGGCCCAGGATCCAGAACCTGAACTAGGTTCCTCTGGTAGACCTGGAGGTAATGTTGTTGTTGAACTTTGAGAAAAGATCCTGGAAAACTTCGTCCATCAAAGCGCTTTTGTGTTCTTGGAAAAGGGTTTCTGGGTCCTGAGTTCCTGAAAAGGTTCCTTGAAAGGTTACTGAGCACCTCAGAAAGTTTCTGGGTCCCTGGAAAACTTAGCAAATTCCTTAAATGGTTCTAGGAAAGACCCTGGGTTTTTAAAAAGGTTGTGTTTCTGGAAAAGTCCCTAAAAGTTACCTCTGGAAAAATCCCTAAACAGTTCCTCTAGAAAGTACCTGGACCAGAACTTTTCTTATGTGTTAAAAAAATTCTTGGATTCTCAAAAAACTTTTTAGTTCCTACAAAGGTTCTTGAGAAAAAATGGGTTGAATAATCACTCTTGAAACGATCTTACCTGAACCTCTATGGACCTGAACGCATCAAGACCAGAACCAGAACAAACCCAGTGAAGGTTTCTGTCCATGTCGTAACTCTGCAATCTGACCCTCTGTCTGAAGACCTGTACCTGGATCAGAACTCCTCTACTAGAGACACTGTCTGAGCTGATTCTTCCTATTCATCATCAGACTGGAACCAGGACCAGTGGATGACCCGGATCCTCTGTAGAGACATTTGAGGAAACAATCGTGGACTTTAAAGCTTGATTTATTGGAGGGTCGTGAGCAAAGTGACATCACCAGACATGCCCCTTTTTTAACTACGTGGAGGTGGATCGACGTAGACCATGAGGAACTTTGAGGAGCATCCAGAAACCATCACGGAGTAAAAAGATCCAAACGTTTCCACGGCCGCTCATCGTTGGAAAGTATAACCAAGGCTTCACAGTGTTAACTCCTTTGTAGCTCAACACATGTTTCTCTGTAGAACAAAGAGACGTTAGATTTAAAGGAGCAGTCCAACATCTCAGAAGATACTCTGGTTCTCTGTTTCTATCAGGTGGAGTTCCTCAGAGAGGCGACGCGGGTCCTCTGTTATTAAACATTCTAGAGGTTTTAAACTTGTTCTTCAGAGTGAGATGAGAAGATGAGTAGCTTAGCTTAGCACAAACAGTGGACCCCGGAAGAAACTTTCAAAATGAACTTACAACAATTTGAAATGTCTGTTTGTATCTAGTTAACTAACCAACCAATCAGCAGTCCCTCCTGTAGTCAGCTGATTTAGATGACAGTCAACACATCTGGATTCCTCAGGTCTGTGAGCCAATGAGAAGAGAGTCTGAGGTGGGTCACTTCCTGTAACTAAGCAAAACACATGTAGGCTCACATTCTTCATGTTTTAACTCCTTTTAATTCAATAATCTAAGTTTCATTCAAATGTGAATATTTTACTATAATATATATGAAGAGCTGGAGGAGTTAATTCTCTGGTTGGTGCCGCTGCCGATGTTTATTTGAAGGTTGTAATCATCTGTACTGTCTCACATCAGCTGCTCTTAGTTAGCTTTTAGCTCCTGCAGCTAACACACAATAGGAAACAATAGTGGACGTTAGCATCGACCCGATAACGTTACTTCACAGACAACATGAGTGAGGCCTGAATCCTCTCTTCCTATTGGCTGACAGACCTGGTTCTGTCTGAATCCTCTCTTCCTATTGGCTGACAGACCTGGTTCTGTCTGAATCCTCTCTTCCTATTGGCTGACAGACCTGAGAACCAGAGTGTCTCCTGAAGTGATGGACTGCTTCTTTAGTATTAAACAGCTTTTGAATTACTCAGCGTGTAATAATAATAAGCTCCAGTAAAGTAGCTCCATATATTAAAAGCATTATACAATCTATAACCTGACTGATCGATCAATATTATCTCTGAAGTGACCTGAGGACCCGTCTGTCCTCGTGTCTGTGTCACATGGTGGTGAAGATGTCACATAATGGTGACGATGATGATGAAGAGGATGAGTGTGATGCTTTCAGTTCACTGTGTCTCTTACTGCCTCAGCATTTAAGTGTCATTAAAGTGTATTTATTGCCTTTAACATGGAGCCGTCTCACTTTATTTATCAGATATACATTAATATGAGAATATGACTAAAATATATTAAGATTAAAACAACATGCTGGAGTCTGGTGGAGGGAGACATTATAATATACTGTCTCCCTCCCTACAAATTATATCTTTATTTAACTTATATATTATTATATACTAATTATATCTTTATTTAACTTATATACTATTATAGTATACTAATTATATCTTTATTTAACTTATATATATTTTAAATGTTTATTTAATCATGAACGCACAGAAGAGTCGACGTGACGTAATGACGCACCATGCACAGAGGGCGGGTCCTGCAGCGTCATACCCGGAAGTGATGTTCAGTCAGCAGACTTTGTGAAAACAACAACATTGGATCGCTGTTTGTCTGAATCAGACGGAGCCGTCCGTTAACAGCGGTTCTTCTCCCGGTGTTTCCCCGACGGTGGGTGAGCAGAGAGCGGGTAGAGATGTGGATCCATCCGGAGGTGGTGCTGCTGGCCGGAGCTCTGTGGGTCTCTGAACGGGCCAACCCGTTCTTCATCCTGCAGAGGAGGAAGGGACACGGCCGAGGGGGGGGACTCTCTGGTGAGTCCACTACAGTCCACTACAGTCCACTATAGCCCGCTACAGTCCACTATAGCCCGCTACAGTCCACTGCAGTCTGCTACAGTCCACTGCAGTCCACTATAGCCCGCTACAGTCCACTGCAGTCTGCTACAGTCCACTGCAGTCCACTATATAGTCCACTATACACGATACAGGAGAACATTCCTGCCCTCTGCTATAACACTTTACAATAAATCACCTCTGGCCAGATCATCCTCCACATAACTACACACCGCTACACTGCTGTTTGCTGGGGTTGATTTAAAATTTTTGCACGACTGTTTTTCACCTAGTCAGATAATTTAACACTATTCTATTTCATTGTATATACTGTGCATTTTTGTTTTCTCTTATATATTCTATATTCTGATATTTAATTTGTCATACTCTGTTATTCTATTGCATATATTGTGCATTTTTTAAAACTTAATATTTTGGTTACTCTGTTACTTTGCTTTTTGGTGTGTCTTGCTGCTGTAACATACAAATTTCCCCCTGGGGATGAATAAAGTATCGATCTATCTATCGATCGATCGTCTGGGTCTGTTTGATACAGTCCACTGCAGTACGGGTCTGGGTCTGTTCCACTACAGTCTTAAACCAGTTAGGACTATGAGGACTTTTAGGGCTATGAGGACAATGAGGACTAGGAGGACTAGGAGGACTGCATTAATGGAAGAATTATGAGTGAATGAGTGCTCTTCCTCTCGGTAGTCTCTAAATATTTAGTGTGGATTCTACACACTGTTTTATAAATGAGACCTCCGAACTTTAGTGGACTATATCAAACAGACCTCTGTCCCTGTCTCTCTGTGTAAAGGTCTACGACTGGTTTACCTCTGTCCCTGTTTCTCTGTGTTCAGGTCTACTGGTTTACCTCTGTCCCTGTCTCTTTGTGTGAAGATCTCCAGGTTTACCTCTGTCCCTGTCTTTCTGTTAAAGGTCTACTGGTTTACCTCTGTCCCCGTTTCTCTGTGTGAAGGTCTACTGGTTTACCTCTGTCCCTGTTTCTCTGTGTAAAGGTCTACTACTGGTTTACCTCTGTCCCTGTCTCTCTGTGTAAAGGTCTACTACTGGTTTACCTCTGTCCCTGTTTCTCTGTGTAAAGGTCTACTACTGGTTTACCTCTGTCCCTGTCTCTCTGTGTAAAGGTCTACTACTGGTTTACCTCTGTCCCTGTTTCTCTGTGTTCAGGTCTACTGGTTTACCTCTGTCCCTGTCTCTTTGTGTGAAGATCTCCTGGTTTACCTCTGTCCCTGTCTTTCTGTTAAAGGTCTACTGGTTTACCTCTGTCCCTGTTTCTCTGTGTGAAGGTCTACTGGTTTACCTCTGTCCCTGTCTTTCTGTGTGAAGGTCTCTTGGTTGGGACTCTGGATGTGGTGCTGGACTCCAGTGCAAGAGTGGCTCCTTACAGGATCCTGCTGCAGACTGCGGACTCTCGGATCTACTGGAACGTGGCCTGTGGTGGGTCAGCTGGACCAGGACCGCTGTGATTGGCTGAGTATTTGTGACTTGTTTGTTGACCCTCAGTTGTCTCTTACAGGCTCATCCAGGAAGGAGATCACGGAGCACTGGGATTGGCTGGAGTCCAACTTGCTCCAGACCATCTCCATCTTTGACAACGATGAAGACGTCACCACCTTCGTCAAAGGAAAGATATCTGTATGTCACGTCCTGTTTGACCCAGTGAGGTCGTTTCTCTTTTCCTGTGTGTGATCGTGTCAGTAAGTGATGTCATTGCCTGCAGGGCATCATTGCGGAGGAGAACCGGCTGAAGCAGGGGGAGGAGCAGGAGGAGCAGGAGGAGGATTGTGGGAAGTTTCGAGAGGCGGAGCTAAAGATGAGGAGGCTGTTCGGGATGCCTGAGGAGGAGAAGCTGGTGAATTATTACTCCTGCAGCTACTGGAAGGGCCGAGTGCCGCGGCAGGGCTGGCTCTACCTCTCCGTCAACCACCTGTGCTTCTACTCCTTCCTATTGGGCAAGGAGGGTACGACCGGCCAATCACAGGACAGAGTTTAATGATGTCATCTATACAGTCTGTGCAGGAGGAAACGGGAGACACTTTTATGTCCTGTTGTCTCTATTAAAGAGTAAATTAACAGTGTTTTACTTTAAACACACCCCAACAACTTCCACAAGTACCACAATATACGACTGCAGTTTCTTCTGGAGGTACTTGAAAGTACTTCTGTATTTACTCGGGAGTAATTCTTTGGTTACCTGAAGGCACTGATATAGAGACCTGAAGGTTCTTCTGGATTTATCTGAAGGTTCTTCTGGATTTATCTGAAGGTACTTCTGGAGTTACCTAAAGGTACTTCTGGAGTTACCTGAAGGTACTTCTGGAGTTACCTAAAGGTACTTCTGGAGTTATCTGAAGGTTCTTCTGGAGTGACCTAAATGTACTTCTGGAGTTACCTGAAGGTACTTCTGGAGTTACCTAAATGTACTTCTGGAGTTACCTAAATGTACTTCTGGAGTTACCTGAAAGTACTTCTGGAGTTACCTGAAGGTACTTCTGGAGTTACCTGAAGGTACTTCTGGAGTTACCTAAAGGTACTTCTGGAGTTACCTAAAGGTACTTCTGGAGTTATCTGAAGGTACTTCTGGAGTTACCTAAAGGTACTTCTGGAGTTATCTGAAGGTACTTCTGGAGTTACCTAAAGGTACTTCTGGAGTTACCTAAAGGTACTTCTGGAGTTATCTGAATGTACTTCTGGAGTTGTCTGAAGGTACTTCTGGAGTTGTCTGAAGGTACTTCTGGAGTTGTCTGAAGGTACTTCTGGAGTTACCTTAAGGTACTTCTGGAGTTACCTAAAGGTACTTCTGGAGTTACCTAAATGTACTTCTGGAGTTATCTGAAGGTACTTCTGGAGTTATCTTAAGGTACTTCTGGAGTTACCTAAAGGTACTTCTGGAGTTATCTGAAGGTACTTCTGGAGTTACCATTGGAGTGACCCAAAAGTATTACCAGCCAATAATAAAGTGACTCTAAATTTGATTTATTAATGTGAAGAATTGCTTTTAGTATTAAGTTACTCTTTAATAATTCTTTGGAATAAAGCTATTTGAAATAAGATGACACAATCACCGTGTGTTCTTTCATGTTTGTATTTAAGTTCATATATTTGTATGACTTCTCCTCTCAGTGACCCTGGTGGTTCAGTGGACGGAGGTGACCCAGCTGGAGAAGAACGCCACTCTGGTGTTTCCGGAGAGTGTTCGTGTCAGCACGCGTCATACCGAACATTTCTTCTCTATGTTCCTCAACATCAACGACACCTTCAAGCTGATGGAGCAGCTCGCCACTATCGGCATGCGCCAGCTTCTCGACAACGAGGCCTTTGCTGCCGACCGCTCACTGCCCAAACCCTGCAAGACACTCAAGAACGTCTCTGCGCTCAAGAGGTATCACTCTGTTCAGTAACTGTACACCTGATTTCAAGCTGCCAGGGTTTCCCCTGATCAGAGTAAGGTGGAAATTAGTAACAAATACATGTTTTTTTGCTGATTTTAGATTAGGAGATTTTGATTTTAGATTAGGAGTTTGTAATGCAATATATTTACATAAACAAAACAATGTACACTGTTTTTTGTGAATTGGGATGTTAGGGATCATTTTGTGTTCCTGCGTGTCAGCCTGGACTTCTCTGTCCTGGACTTCTCTGTCCTGGACCTTCTCTGTCTTGGACCTTCTCTGTCTTGGACCTTCTCTGTCCTGGACTTTCTTTGTCCTGGACCTTCTCTGTCTTGGACCTTCTCTGCCCTGGACTTCTCTGTCCCGGACCTTCTCTGTCTTGGACCTTCTCTGTCTTGGACCTTCTCTGTCCTGGACTTTCTTTGTCCTGGACCTTCTCTGTCCCGGACCTTCTCTGTCCCGGACCTTCTCTGTCCCGGACTTCTCTGTCCCGGACTTCTCTGTCCCGGACCTTCTCTGTCTTGGACCTTCTCTGTCTTGGACCTTCTCTGTCCCGGACTTCTCTGTCCCGGACTTCTCTGTCCCGGACTTCTCGGTCCTGGACCTTCTCTGCCTTGGACCTTCTCTGCCTTGGACCTTCTCTGTCTTGGACCTTCTCTGTCTTGGACCTTCTCTGTCTTGGACTTCTCTGTCCCGAACTTCTCGGTCCTGGACCTTCTCTGTCTTGGACCTTCTCTGTCTTGGACCTTCTCTGTCCCGGACTTCTCTGTCCCGGACCTTCTCTGTCCCGGACCTTCTCTGTCCCGGACCTTCTCTGTCCCGGACCTTCTCTGTCTTGGACCTTTTCTGTTCCGGACCTCTCTGTCCTGGACCTTTGAACTGACCTGGTGTTTCCTGTTCTTGTCTTGCAGAGATTTGGACGCGAGGGCGAAGAACGAGCACTACCGGATGATGTTCCGGCTGACGCAGGAGGAGCGTCTGGACGGACACACGGACTGCACGCTGTGGACGCCGTTCGCTAAGATGCACGTGGTCGGACAGCTGTTCATCTCCAACAACTACATCTGTTTTAACAGCAGAGAAGAAGGCTTGTGTCAACTCATCATCCCTCTCAGAGAGGTAAACAAAGCTGTCAATCAATCACCTTAAAGTCATGTTGTTTGTTGATAATTTGTCTTGATCCTCATCAGTCGTTTTTAATTATGTGTTTGAGCCCAAAGACAAATTTCTACATTGTGGACATTAAAGTCCTGAACTAACTAATCTACTTTAAACAAATGAAAACATGTAATTTGTTTTAAATATGTTGAACACAACCCATGAAGCTTGAATTTGGACAGATTATTACGGACAAAATATTATTTTCTCTCCACACATTCCAGCAATACAATCTAAAGTGACACAGCTACTGGTGGAGTGTTCCCTGTAAATACACAAAGCCTGCTCTGTTTAGAAAATATCTCGTCACCAGGATGAGAGGAGTTACAATAAAATTAAATCAAGCAAAAAGAATCTGGGAAATCGGAAGTATCAGCAAAGAGAAGGAATTTATTAACAAATGAAACAGTAAGTATTGACCTACAACCAAAAGCAGATTAAGTCCAGCACAAAAATGGTACAAAATCACAGATCACAGCTGCAGAGCTTTCACACAATCACGGCCACTGATACAGGCTGCAGCTCACTCAGGTCCTTGATGATTGAAGGAGTAAGAGTTTTACCTGGAGGGGGAGATGTGACAATGACCTTCTGTAGAACTTGAACTTCTTAAACTCCAGAAGTACCTCTGATTTGAAAAACAAGACGTGTAAACCATGATCCAAACTAAGCAACAAGCCATCGTTTCTATTTATTATCATGCTCATTACTCAGTGATATTTACCCATCATCCTCTGCTCCTCAGGTTTCCATTGTGGAGAAGGCGGACAGCAGCAGCGTCCTGCCTTGTCCCGTCTCCATCAGCACCAAGAACAAGATGAACTTCCTGTTTGCCAACCTCAAAGACAGAGACTTCCTGGTCCAACGCATCTCTGACTTCCTGCAGCGAACGCCCGACAGCTCATGGGGCGACACCAGCCCCCTGTCTCTGATTGGTCACTCGGTGTGTCACTTGTGTAGAGGTTCTGATCTGCTGGGACCAAAGTCCGATCAGAAGTTATTAGGCTCTTTCGAGATGAGCTGCGCCTCGTCTGTAAAGTTGTTTTGATTTGTGTTTTGTTTCATCAGGCATCCTCCACTGCCCCCTCGTCCTTGTCTTCAGGGCCTGAGTCCGTCAGGGCGCGTCATTACCATCCTGGTCTGCCCACAGCCAGCCATGGTCTGCTGCAGCTCTACCACCAAGACGCTCCGGAGGACCTGGGACCCAAAGCCGTGAGCTCAAGTCCCAACAGTCCTTTTAGATACTGAACTGGACTGGTACTGTTAGGTACTGAGGACCCTTAGGTACTGAGGAGTACTGTTAGATACAGAGGACCCTTAGGTACCGAGGAGTACTGTTGGATACAGAGGGCCCTTAAGGTGCGTTCACACGAAACGCAACGCGATTTATTCGCGACGCATTACTTGCGGGGGACCATTTGTGGTAATTTGTGTGAATTGCGCCATTCGGGCTAGACGCGCTGAAGAGGGGTCGTGGCTTATCGCCCTGCAACTGTCCGCCATCAACCATGGACAAATAACCTCTATTTCTGCTTCGTACTTGTTGTGGGAGTCCCAGATATTCCGGGATACTAAACGCCTTCTTGTCTGGGTTTCGTGGATTTTATCGATGTTTTCACTGTAGCAAGCCACACGTCGGCTGGTTTACTACAGCTGTATGAACGCATAACAAACGGATTTTGCTGTGATTTGGTTGCAATATACCGATAAAAGGGATGCCGAAATAACTACGTAATGATGCCGGTTTGTAAAAAGTCTGAATTCATGTTTTGTTAATTCTCAACGCAAGACGACAAGCAAATCACTTTTTAAAATGCTTATTTTCCCAATGGAGTTCGGATCGATCGGTGCTAGGCTAAGCTAACATTGTAGCAGCTCCATCAGTACTCAAAATAACGTCATCTCAGCGTAAATACGGCAGCGTCTTTTTCATTGTTTGTACTGTATGGTTTACACACACATTTATACACATAGTTTGGTCCGGTCTCTACTAATATGAGGTATTGTAGAGCTCTTGGTGAACACAGACGGATACAGTATTTGTTTCCTGATTCAACAACGACAGGACGTCAGTGACAACAGGAGGTCATGTCAACGCTGATAGGCTATCGCGCCGCAGCGTCACACCATTTTTTCGCCGGAGTTGAACATTTTTAACTCCGGCGTTTGGGGCGTTTTGGCGATTGAAGCAAATTTGCGTCACTCCAGTCTCATCGCATCTGTGCATGGACTTTGTATTTAATCTACTTGCGCGAATAGGGGCGACTGTGGCTAAGTGGATAGCAGGGCCGTCTTTCAATCAGAGGGTTGGGGGATCAAACCCCGGCTCCGGCTCTGCTAGTCGCATGTCGATGTGTCCTTGAGCAAGACACTTAATCCAAAAATTGCTCCCGTAGTTGTGTTTCTACGGTGTAAAAATGTGATAGACTGAATTGTAAGTCGCTTTGGATAAAAGCGTCTGCTAAATGACTGTAATGTAATGTAATGAATAGATACTGAGTACCTTTAGGTACTGAGGACCTTTAGGTACTGAGGAGTACTGTTAGATACTGCAGACCTTTAGATACTGAGGACCTTTAGGTACTGAGGAGTACTGTTAGATACTGAGGACCGTTAGATACTGAGGACCTTTAGGTACTGAGGAGTACTGTTAGATACTGAGGACCGTTAGATACTGAGGACCTTTAGGTACTGAGGAGTACTGTTAGATACTGCAGACCTTTAGATACTGAGGACCTTTAGGTACTGAGGACTACTGTTAGATACTGCAGACCTTGAGATACTGAGGACCTTTAGGTACTGAGGAGTACTGTTAGATACTGAGGACCTTTAGGTACTGAGGACCTTTAGGTACTGAGGACTACTGTTAGATACTGCAGACCTTTAGATACTGAGTACCTTTAGGTACTGAGGACTACTGTTAGATACTGCAGACCTTGAGATACTGAGGACCTTTAGGTACTGAGGACTACTGTTAGATACTGCAGACCTTGAGATACTGAGGACCTTTAGGTACTGAGGACTACTGTTAGATACTGCAGACCTTTAGATACTGAGGACCTTTAGGTACTGAGGAG
This sequence comes from Ophthalmolycus amberensis, assembly GCA_024529925.1. Lineage (NCBI taxonomy): Eukaryota > Metazoa > Chordata > Actinopteri > Perciformes > Zoarcidae > Ophthalmolycus > Ophthalmolycus amberensis. The sequence continues at coordinate 229,324 of JAFEUB010000357.1, forward strand.
TACTGTTAGATACTGAGGACCGTTAGATACTGAGGACCTTTAGGTACTGAGGAGTACTGTTAGATACTGAGGACCTTTAGATACTGAGGACCTTTAGGTACTGAGGAGTACTGTTAGATTCTGAGGACCTTTAGGTACTGAGGACCTTTAGGTACTGAGGAGTACTGTTAGATACTGCAGACCTTGAGATACTGAGGACCTTTAGGTACTGAGGAGTACTGTTAGATACTGCAGACCTTTAGATACTGAGGACCTTTAGGTACTGAGGAGTACTGTTAGATACTGAGGACCGTTAGATACTGAGGACCTTTAGGTACTGAGGAGTACTGTTAGATACTGAGGACCTTTAGGTACTGAGGACCTTTAGGTACTGAGGAGTACTGTTAGATACTGCAGACCTTGAGATACTGAGGACCTTTAGGTACTGAGGAGTACTGTTAGATACTGCAGACCTTTAGATACTGAGGACCTTTAGGTACTGAGGAGTACTGTTAGATACTGAGGACCTTTAGGTACTGAGGACCTTTAGGTACTGAGGACTACTGTTAGATACTGCAGACCTTTAGATACTGAGGACCTTTAGGTACTGAGGAGTACTGTTAGATACTGAGGACCTTTAGATACTGAGGACCTTTAGGTACTGAGGAGTACTGTTAGATACTGAGGACCTTTAGATACTGAGGACCTTTAGGTACTGAGGAGTACTGTTAGATACTGAGGACCTTTAGGTACTGAGGACCTTTAGGTACTGAGGAGTACTGTTAGATACTGCAGACCTTGAGATACTGAGGACCTTTAGGTACTGAGGAGTACTGTTAGATACTGCAGACCTTTAGATACTGAGGACCTTTAGGTACTGAGGAGTACTGTTAGATACTGAGGACCGTTAGATACTGAGGACCTTTAGGTACTGAGGAGTACTGTTAGATACTGAGGACCTTTAGATACTGAGGACCTTTAGGTACTGAGGAGTACTGTTAGATACTGAGGACCTTTAGGTACTGAGGACCTTTAGGTACTGAGGAGTACTGTTAGATACTGCAGACCTTGAGATACTGAGGACCTTTAGGTACTGAGGAGTACTGTTAGATACTGCAGACCTTTAGATACTGAGGACCTTTAGGTACTGAGGAGTACTGTTAGATACTGAGGACCTTTAGGTACTGAGGACCTTTAGGTACTGAGGACTACTGTTAGATACTGCAGAACTTTAGATACTGAGGACCTTTAGGTACTGAGGAGTACTGTTAGATACTGAGGACCTTTAGATACTGAGGACCTTTAGGTACTGAGGAGTACTGTTGGGTCCTGATGTTGGAAACTGAGCAGTACTGTTGGATACCGAGGAGGGCCAACAGACACTGATTTAGTTTTGCGATGTTTTGCTTCCAGATGTTTAGTATCTTTTGATCCAGACTGATGTGGATGTGTGAAATTAAGCTACAGTTTAATGGTCCTGTGTCAGACTGTGGAAGTAAATTCTCACTTTCCCCCATTTCTCCTCCCCGCCATCCTGCTCTCTTTCCCTCCTGTAGATGAAGGAGAAGATGAAAGAGGAGGCGTGGAATATACATTTCTCAGAGTTTGGTCGAGGTGTCTGCATGTACCGAACCTCCAGAACCAGAGAACACGTCCTCAACGGGATCCCAGAACGCCTGAGAGGGGAGCTGTGGCTGCTGTTCTCTGGTCAGTGTTAGTTAATTCATTCATATCAAAGGTAAACTGAGACTCTGTGTATTCACCTGTCCCCCTTTTGGTCCAGGAGCAAAAAACGAGATGGCGACCCACCCTGGTTACTACGGTGACTTGGTGGAGCAGGCCATGGGGCTGTGTTCGCTGGCTACCGAGGAGATCGAGCGAGACCTTCACCGCTCGATGCCCGAGCACCGAGCCTTCCAGAACGAGACGGGTATCGCGGCGCTGCGACGCGTCCTCACTGCCTATGCTCACCGCAACCCAGGGATCGGGTACTGTCAGGTACAAAATAAAGTATTATATATGAAATAAAGTGAAGTACAACCCAGGGATCGGGTACTTCATACAAAAGAATGGTACAAAGTGAACCGAATACTGCCAGGTCAAAGCTGTATTTAATGTAAATCATAAAAAATTGTTTGGAAAAAATACATCACGTACATTGACTACTTTCTGCTGACTGCAATTAATTTTTCATTTTTAAATACATATAAATACATACAGTACAAATACAGTTGTGTTAATTGCATATTCTGTACTGAAATTTACATTTAAAAACATCAAATTGCTGGCCCATGAATAAATATAGTAATGATAGAGGTATTCAAAAAAGTGACGCATATTCTCTCCTTGTTCCTCCTCCAGGCAATGAACATTGTCACCTCTGTCTTGTTGCTATACTGTCCGGAGGAGGAGGCCTTCTGGCTGTTGGTGGCGTTGTGTGAGCGGATGCTGCCCGACTACTACAACACCAGAGTCGTAGGTCAGTAACTACACCAGAGTCTGTAGGTCAGTAACAACACCAGAGTCGTAGGTCAGTGACAACACCAGAGTCTGTAGGTCAGTGACAACACCAGAGTCTGTAGGTCAGTGACAACACCAGAGTCTGTAGGTCAGTGACAACACCAGAGTCTGTAGGTCAGTGACAACACCAGAGTCTGTAGGTCAGTGACAACACCAGAGTCTGTAGATCAGTGACAACACCAGAGTCTGTAGGTCAGTGACAACACCAGAGTCTGTAGGTCAGTAACAACACCAGAGTCTGTAGGTCAGTAACAACACTAGAGTCTGTAGGTCAGTAACAACACTAGAGTCTGTAGGTCAGTAACAACACTAGAGTCTGTAGGTCAGTAACAACACTAGAGTCTGTAGGTCAGTAACAACACTAGAGTCTGTAGGTCAGTAACAACACTAGAGTCTGTAGGTCAGTAACAACACTAGAGTCTGTAGGTCAGTAACAACACTAGAGTCTGTAGGTCAGTAACAACACTAGAGTCTGTAGGTCAGTAACTACACTAGAGTCTGTAGGTCAGTAACAACACTAGAGTCTGTAGGTCAGTAACAACACTAGAGTCTGTAGGTCAGTAACAACACTAGAGTCTGTAGGTCAGTAACAACACTAGAGTCTGTAGGTCAGTAACAACACTAGAGTCTGTAGGTCAGTAACAACACTAGAGTCTGTAGGTCAGTAACAACACTAGAGTCTGTAGGTCAGTAACAACACCAGAGTCTGTAGGTCAGTAACAACACTAGAGTCTGTAGGTCAGTAACAACACTAGAGTCTGTAGGTCAGTAACAACACTAGAGTCTGTAGGTCAGTAACTACACTAGAGTCTGTAGGTCAGTAACAACACTAGAGTCTGTAGGTCAGTAACAACACTAGAGTCTGTAGGTCAGTAACAACACTAGAGTCTGTAGGTCAGTAACAACACTAGAGTCTGTAGGTCAGTAACAACACCAGAGTCTGTAGGTCAGTAACAACACCAGAGTCTGTAGGTCAGTAACAACACTAGAGTCTGTAGGTCAGTAACAACACTAGAGTCTGTAGGTCAGTAACTACACCAGAGTCTGTAGGTCAGTAACTACACCAGAGTCTGTAGGTCAGTAACTACACAAGAGTCTGTAGGTCAGCAACAACACTATAGTCTGTAGGTCAGTAACTACACCAGAGTCTGTAGGTCAGTAACTACACCAGAGTCTGTAGGTCAGCAACTACACTAGAGTCTGTAGGTCAGTAACTACACCAGAGTCTGTAGGTCAGTAACTACACAAGAGTCTGTAGGTCAGCAACAACACTATAGTCTGTAGGTCAGTAACTACACCAGAGTCTGTAGGTCAGTAACTACACCAGAGTCTGTAGGTCAGTAAATACACCAGAGTCTGTAGGTCAGTAACTACACCAGAGTCTGTAGGTCAGTAACTACACCAGAGTCTGTAGGTCAGTAACTACACCAGAGTCTGTAGGTCAGTAACTACACCAGAGTCTGTAGGTCAGTAACTACACCAGAGTCTGTAGGTCAGTAACTACACCAGAGTCTGTAGGTCAGTAACTACACTAGAGTCTGTAGGTCAGTAACAACACCAGAGTCTGTAGGTCAGTAACAACACTAGAGTCTGTAGGTCAGTAACAACACCAGAGTCTGTAGGTCAGTAACTACACGAGAGTCTGTAGGTCAGTAACAACACCAGAGTCTGTAGGTCAGTAACAACACCAGAGTCTGTAGGTCAGTAACAACACCAGAGTCTGTAGGTCAGTAACTACACTAGAGTCGTAGGTCAGCAGCATGTCAGGTTCTGTTCTCAGTGTGCAACAGCTTGTATAAACTGACTCAGGTGGACTCCAGGTACTTGAAGTCCTAGACCACCCTATCCTTTAAAGCAGTGGTTCAAAAATTATTTTCACTGAATTGTCCTGCAGCTTTAAATTCAGTTCATTCAGGGTGAAGTGAAAAAGCCACGACATTATATTTTTCTCATCTTCTAAAAAGAGAAAGTAGTGTTTGAATAATTCACTTACATGAGTCTGTCCAGTCAGAGTCTAATGACTCTGGTCTCTCTGGACATTTCTCTCTTTTGGAGATCGTCCTATGATTTGACTTTCACAACTCTCACTTCAATAGTCCTGCTCTGCTCTCTGTGTCCTCGTCTCTCATCTATGTGTCACGGTGTGTGTACATCTCACTCAAGTCAGGAAACTTGTCAGAATACTCATATTTGATTGGCTGAGCTGCATCACGTGATGTGATTCACAACACATTGGTCGGTGTTTTTCCTGCACCGCTGAACAAGTGCCGTAAATGCTGGAATAATTCCGCTGCATAAAAAATGCCCTTCAAAATAAAATCACAATTTTTTATTATTTTTTTTTGTCAGGCAAAGGCCCGTGACCCACTGAAAACGGGTCCGTGACCCAAAAGTGGGTCGCGGATCCGTTTTCAGTGATCCACCAGTTGAGAATCACTGCTTTAAAGAAGACACGACATGTCTACCACCTTGTAGACAGTTTCTTCATTCTTACATAAATGAGATCTTTTATACTGGATCAGCTGCAGTGAGGTGTAGCTTCAGGGAACACCGCCCTGCTCTCATGTTGTTTCTGTCCCTGCAGGTGCTCTGGTGGATCAGGGAGTGTTTGAGGAGCTGACTCGAGCCTTCCTCCCTCTTCTGTATGAACACATGCAGGAACTGGGTGTGATCTCCACCATCAGCCTGTCCTGGTTCCTCACACTCTTCCTGTCTGTGATGCCCTTCGACAGCGCCGTCCTATTAGTCGACTGCTTCTTCTACGAAGGAATCAAGGTCACCTTTCAGGTCAGACTACACTTCACTGACTGCTCACTGATTGATCAGCTGCTTCTTCTGCAGGGGCATCAAGGTTAACTTCCAGTCACGACACAAACTAACTGCTCTGTCTGTCTGTCTGTCTGTCTGCAGGTGGCGCTGGCTGTGCTTCATGACAACATGGATGCCCTGCTGTCCTGCAGCGACGAGGGAGAAGCCATGACCATCCTGGGCAGGTAGGAGTCCAGACTGGAGTATGAATAAGTGAAAAATAAATAAATCCAAGCAAGCATAACGTGTGTGTGTGTGTGTGTGTGTGTAGGTACCTGGATAATGTTGTAAACAAACAGACTGTGGCTCCTCCCATCCCTCACCTGCACGCCCTATTGACGAGTGGAGACGATCCTCCACCTGAGATTGACGTCTTTGATCTCATCAAGTCGTCCTATGAGGTCAGACTGACTCGGTGACGTCATGATTTGATGATGTGTGCTGCTCCTTCTATAGGGGGGCAGCCTGCAGCGTCTCGGTCTAACTCCTGCAGCCGCAGCGTCTCGGTCTAACTCCTGCAGCTGCAGCGTCTCGGTCTAACTCCTGCAGCCGCAGCGTCTCGGTCTAACTCCTGCAGCTGCAGCGTCTCGGTCTAACTCCTGCAGCTGCAGCGTCTCGGTCTAACTCCTGCAGCGTCTCGGTCTAACTCCTGCAGCGTCTCGGTCTAACTCCTGCAGCTGCAGCGTCTCGGTCTAACTCCTGCAGCGTCTCGGTCTAACTCCTGCAGCTCCAGCGTCTCGGTCTAACTGCTGCAGCGTCTCGGTCTAACTCCTGCAGCTGCAGCGTCTCGGTCTAACTCCTGCAGCCGCAGCGTCTCGGTCTAACTCCTGCAGCTGCAGCGTCTCGGTCTAACTGCTGCAGCGTCTCGGTCTAACTCCTGCAGCTGCAGCGTCTCGGTCTAACTCCTGCAGCTGCAGCGTCTCGGTCTAACTCCTGCAGCGTCTCGGTCTAACTCCTGCAGCTGCAGCGTCTCGGTCTAACTCCTGCAGCGTCTCGGTCTAACTCCTGCAGCTCCAGCGTCTCGGTCTAACTCCTGCAGCCGCAGCGTCTCGGTCTAACTCCTGCAGCCGCAGCGTCTCGGTCTAACTCCTGCAGCTGCAGCGTCTCGGTCTAACTGCTGCAGCGTCTCGGTCTAACTCCTGCAGCTGCAGCGTCTCGGTCTAACTCCTGCAGCTGCAGCGTCTCGGTCTAACTCCTGCAGCTGCAGCGTCTCGGTCTAACTCCTGCAGCTGCAGCGTCTCGGTCTAACTCCTGCAGCGTCTCGGTCTAACTCCTGCAGCGTCTCGGTCTAACTCCTGCAGCGTCTCGGTCTAACTCCTGCAGCCGCAGCGTCTCGGTCTAACTCCTGCAGCTGCAGCGTCTCGGTCTAACTCCTGCAGCGTCTCGGTCTAACTGCTGCAGCGTCTCGGTCTAACTCCTGCAGCTGCAGCGTCTCGGTCTAACTCCTGCAGCTGCAGCGTCTCGGTCTAACTCCTGCAGCTGCAGCGTCTCGGTCTAACTCCTGCAGCGTCTCGGTCTAACTCCTGCAGCTGCAGCGTCTCGGTCTAACTCCTGCAGCGTCTCGGTCTAACTCCTGCAGCTCCAGCGTCTCGGTCTAACTCCTGCAGCCGCAGCGTCTCGGTCTAACTCCTGCAGCCGCAGCGTCTCGGTCTAACTCCTGCAGCTGCAGCGTCTCGGTCTAACTGCTGCAGCGTCTCGGTCTAACTCCTGCAGCTGCAGCGTCTCGGTCTAACTCCTGCAGCTGCAGCGTCTCGGTCTAACTCCTGCAGCTGCAGCGTCTCGGTCTAACTCCTGCAGCTGCAGCGTCTCGGTCTAACTCCTGCAGCGTCTCGGTCTAACTCCTGCAGCGTCTCGGTCTAACTCCTGCAGCGTCTCGGTCTAACTCCTGCAGCCGCAGCGTCTCGGTCTAACTCCTGCAGCTGCAGCGTCTCGGTCTAACTCCTGCAGCGTCTCGGTCTAACTCCTGCAGCTGCAGCGTCTCGGTCTAACTCCTGCAGCCGCAGCGTCTCGGTCTAACTCCTGCAGCCGCAGCGTCTCGGTCTAACTCCTGCAGCGTCTCGGTCTAACTCCTGCAGCTGCAGCGTCTCGGTCTAACTCCTGCAGCCGCAGCGTCTCGGTCTAACTCCTGCAGCCGCAGCGTCTCGGTCTAACTCCTGCAGCGTCTCGGTCTAACTCCTGCAGCCGCAGCGTCTCGGTCTAACTCCTGCAGCCGCAGCGTCTCGGTCTAACTCCTGCAGCGTCTCGGTCTAACTCCTGCAGCTCCAGCGTCTCGGTCTAACTCCTGCAGCGTCTCGGTCTAACTCCTGCAGCGTCTCGGTCTAACTCCTGCAGCCGCAGCGTCTCGGTCTAACTCCTGCAGCCGCAGCGTCTCGGTCTAACTCCTGCAGCGTCTCGGTCTAACTCCTGCAGCGTCTCGGTCTAACTCCTGCAGCCGCAGCGTCTCGGTCTAACTCCTGCAGCGTCTCGGTCTAACTCCTGCAGCCGCAGCGTCTCGGTCTAACTCCTGCAGCCGCAGCGTCTCGGTCTAACTCCTGCAGCCGCAGCGTCTCGGTCTAACTCCTGCAGCCTCTCGGTCTAACTCCTGCAGCTCCAGCGTCTCGGTCTAACTCCTGCAGCTCCAGCGTCTCGGTCTAACTCCTGCAGCTGCAGCGTCTCGGTCTAACTCCTGCAGCGTCTCGGTCTAACTCCTGCAGCTGCAGCGTCTCGGTCTAACTCCTGCAGCCGCAGTGTCTCAATTTAATTCCAGGATGTTTTTTGAGGTAATATCTGTTTTTTCTTCTCTGAACAGAAGTTCGGCAGCTTGCGTTCTGATGTCATTGAGCAGATGAGGTTCAAACAGAGGTTAAAGGTCATCCAGTCACTGGAGGACACGGCCAAGAGGAGCGTGGTGGGTGATGTTTGGGTACTGCAGGTTAAATGCTAACATGCTAATGTAGACACAGTGTTTACGCGTGTGTGTGTGTGTGTGTGTGCAGGTTAGAGCGATGATGACGGAGTCTGCCTTCAGTATCGAGGAACTGGAGGAGCTCTACTGTCTCTTTAAGGTCAGAAGGTTTCAGTTCAGATGTTTTTAAAAAGTGGCGACTAAAAAGTTGCTGTGTTAAATGTTTCTGTGTGTTTACTACTTTTAAACTTGTATATATATATACAATGCCTATAAAAAGTATTCACCCGCCTTAGATGTTTCACCCTTTTGTTGCTTTTATACATGAAATCATGTTCAGTATAATTTGGCTTTTTTGACAAGAATTTGCAAAAAAAACCTCTTTAATATCAAAGTGAAAACAGATTTTTAGAAAATAATGTCAATCAATTAAAAATACATAGTGTAAAATAAGTGTTGAATAAATATTCAGCCCCTTTAAAGTGACTGAGCTCACTCAACAGAAGTGCAGCTCGTTGATGCAGCAGTGTCACAAGTAGTGAGATGGAGATGACCTGAGTGCAGTTGATGTGTGTCAGTGATTGTAGTATAAACACACGTGTGTCTGGGAGGTCCAGTCTCTGGTTCATCAGTATTCCTGCTACAATTGCAACATGAAGACAAAATAACACTCCAAGCAACTCAGAGAAAAGATCATTGAGAAGTACGAGTCAGGAGATGCTTCAAACATATGTCCAACTCACTGGACCTCCCACAGAGTTCAGTTCAGTCCATCATGAAGACATGGAAGGAGGATGGCACCTGTTTAAATCTCCTAGAGCCGGCCGTCCTCACACACTGAGTGACGGGCAAGAAGAGGACTGATGAGGGAGAACACCAACACACCTAGGACCACTCTGAAGGAGTTCAACGCTTCAGTGGCTCAGATGGGAGAGACTGTACATACAGCAACTGTTGCCAGGTTCTTCACCAGTCGGAGCTGTGTGGGAGAGTGGCAAAGAGAAAGCCACTGTAGAAAGAATCCACCCAAAGGCATGTGGGAGACTCCACGGTCAACTGCAAGAAGGTTCTTTGGTCTGATGAGACAAACATTGACCTTTTTGTCCATCAGACCAGACGCTATGTTTGAACACCAAACACTGCACATCAGCACAAATGCACCATCTCCAGCGTGCAGCATGGTGGTGGCAGCATCGTGCTCTGGATGCTCCTCAGCAGCAGCCCTGGAAGGCTTGTAGAGGTAGAGGGGAACATGAATGCAGGAAGATATCCACAAATCCTGGAGGATGATCTGACTCAGTCTGCAAGAGAACTACGACTTGGGAGAAGATTTATTCTCCAGCAAGACAACGAGCCCAAGCAAACAGCAAAAGCTCCACAGAACGGTTCAAAGACCACAAGGGGAATGTTCTGGAGTGGAAGTCAAAGCCCAGAACTCAATCCAATCCAGAAGAGCTGTTCATGTCTTAGTGTCCAGATGTTCCAGCCTGAGTGAGACACACACACACACACACACACACACACACACACACACACACACACACAGTGCTGTGATTGCAGCCAAAGGTGCATTTACTAAATACTGACCTGAAGGGGCTGAATACTTATGCAATCTTTACTTTACCTTATATATTTTGAATGAATTGACATTAGTTTGTAAAAATCAGTTTTCACTTTGATATTAAAGAGGTTTTTTTGGCAAGTTCTTGTCAACAAAGCCAAATTATATTGACCATGATTTCATGTATAAAAGCAACAAAAGGATGAAACATCCAAGGGGGTGAATACTTATCATAGGCATTGTGTATATATAGCTCTAACTATAAACCTGAACCAGCCCTAACTATAAACCTGAACCAGTCCGAACTATAAACCTGAACCAGTCCGAACTATAAACCTGAGTCAGTCCTAACTATAAACCTGAGTCAGTCCTAACTATAAACCTGAACCAGCCCTAACTATAAACCTGAGTCAGTCCTAACTATAAACCTGAACCAGCCCTAACTATAAACCTGAGTCAGTCCTAACTATAAACCTGAACCAGCCCTAACTATAAACCTGAACCAGCCCTAACTATAAACCTGAACCAGCTCTAACTATAAACCTGAACCAGTCCGAACTATAAACCTGAACCAGCCCTAACTATAAACCTGAGTCAGTCCTAACTATAAACCTGAACCAGCCCTAACTATAAACCTGAACCAGCTCTAACTATAAACCTGAACCAGCCCTAACTATAAACCTGAACCAGCCCTAACTATAAACCTGAACCAGCCCTAACTATAAACCTGAACCAGCCCTAACTATAAACCTGAACCAGCCCTAACTATAAACCTGAACCAGCCCTAACTATAAACCTGAACCAGCCCTAACTATAAACCTGAACCAGCCCTAACTATAAACCTGAACCAGCCCTAACTATAAACCTGAACCAGCCCTAACTATAAACCTGAACCAGCCCTAACTATAGACCTGAACCAGCCCTAACTATAAACCTGAACCAGCCCTAACTATAAACCTGAACCAGCCCTAACTATAAACCTGAGTCAGTCCTAACTATAAACCTGAACCAGCCCTAACTATAAACCTGAGTCAGTCCTAACTATAAACCTGAACCAGCCCTAACTATAAACCTGAACCAGCCCTAACTATAAACCTGAACCAGCTCTAACTATAAACCTGAACCAGCTCTAACTATAAACCTGAACCAGTCCGAACTATAAACCTGAACCAGCCCTAACTATGAACCTGAACCAGCCCTAACTATAGACCTGAACCAGCCCTAACTATAGACCTGAACCAGCCCTAACTATAGACCTGAACCAGCCCTAACTATTGACCTGAACCAGCCCTAACTATAAACCTGAACCAGCCCTAACTATAAACCTGAACCAGCCCTAACTAAGAGTTATCAAAGAGGAAAGTCTGAAGCCTACTCTTAAATGTGGTGTCACATTAACCTTGGTAACGATTCATAGGTAAGTGTGCTGGTGATATATAAACAATATCTTTGTCTGGTGTCGGATGATGATTGTAATTTGAATTGGATGTGTGGATGCTGTAATCTGAGTTTAAAGCCTCTTTTTGTATCACTGATCTTCAGTCCAAACACATGACGAGCTGTTATTGGGGCTCCAGCAGCTCTGCAGCTGAGCGCCATGACCCCAGCCTGCCGTACCTGGAGCAGTACCGCATCGACCCGGCTCAGTTCACTCAGCTGTTCAACGCACTGGCTCCCTGGGTCTGTGGAGGCCACACCTCCACGCTGTCGACCCGCCTCTTCAGACTCCTGGACCAGAACAAGGACGGACTGGTCAACTTCAAAGAGTTCATCACCGGACTCAGTGAGTCCACAAACAGGAGGCTTCACTCCTGAGTCTTTTCAGAGGATTTAAATATTAAATATCTAAATATTTAGATGGTATCAGTTTGTTTGTGTGTCTGCAGGTGGGATGTACCACGGAGACATGACCGAGAAACTCAAACTGCTGTACAAGCTCCACCTCCCACCAGGTAACAGTAGTCTGTAGTCTTTGTTCATATTTGGTGGTTTATTTATTTATTTGTTTGTTTGTGTTGCAGCTCTGTGTCCTGAGGAGGCGGAGTCTGCTCTGGAGGCGACACACTTCTTCACTGAGGAGGAACCTCAAGGTAAACACACAGATAAATATACTGTGAACTGCTGATTTACTGCAGTATTTCTACTACTACTACTACTACAGTTGTAAATACATGTGTGTATTGTAGGGGTGGGGGAAAAATCGATACAGCATAGTATCGCGATATTTTGCGTGGCGATATTGTATCGATACACGGATGCCAAGTATCGATCTTTTATTACATAAACTATAAAAAAAAAAGAAAATCAAATCAATTGCTTCTTCAGTCCACTAGATGGTGCTGAGTTGTTTTCTGGTGAGGTCAGCAAAGGTCCTGGGTCAGCGTGATTGGTAGGAAGTTGGTCAAAACAAAGAGACATCTGACCTCACAACAGGGTTAAACCTGCCAACAGCAGCCGGCTCATGGGGAGAGTGCAGCGCATCACTGTCTCTCTGCCTCCACGTCCACGCATCACAAGTTATACTGAGTTATATAACTCTAATATCCTACTTATACAAGTTATAGTTCATATACTGAGTTATATAACTCTAATATCCTACTAATACAAGTTATAGTTCATATACTGAGTTATATAACTCTAATATCCTACTAATACAAGTTATAGTTCATATACTGAGTTATATAACTCTAATATCCTACTAATACAAGTTATAGTTCATATACTGAGTTATATAACTCTAATATCCTACTTATATAAGTTATAGTTCATATGCTGAGTCCACACGTTTGCATTCAGTTAAGTTGGACGATGTAGTAATACAAACAGTTCAGTTTGTCAGGTTCATGCAACATTTATGACATTGTTGGTCAGTGTCTGCTTCACAATCATATTCTGCTGCAATAAAAATGATTGAAGTGAGATGAACAGACTGAAAACTTTATCTTATCAAATAAAACATGTTGACACAGTTTTCCTTTGGGGACATCATTTGAAGTTGAAAAAAGTAATAAATTGCAATATATCGCAGTATCGTGATAATATCGTACCGTGGGATCTCTGGTGATTCCCTAGTGTATTGTTGCCACATTACAGCTGCATCCAGTTGTTTGGAGGACTTGGTTCCTGCTGTAATAAATAAACACAGTAGAATAAAAGAGTTAGTGTGAACTGATCAGGTTCAATCAGTGAAACATCATCAATCAAATCTTCTCATTAATATTTCAATGTTTCCTTTCTTACTCACATGCTGCTTCATCTCTTCTTCTACTTCTTCTTCTTTTACTTCTTCTTTTTCTGCTTCTTCTGCTGCTTCTGTTTCTTCTTCTACTTTTTCTGCTTATTTTACTTATTCTCCTTCTTCTTCTTCTCTTTTCAACTTTCCCTTCAGAATCTTCCCTCCTGTCTGATCTGGACATGTTGACTCAGCATGAAGTGACTTCAGGTTTGTGTCTTTTTGATTTTGAGGAAACCTGTTGCTCCTCAGGCTGATGGTCCTGATGGTCCTGATGGTCTTGATGGTTCATGTTTGGCATTGCCCACCTGCCCACAGCCAGTGATGTCACAGCAGTTGTTTCTCACCTGGACTGTGGTGGACCCGGGTCTCTGATGTGGACCCGGGTCTCTGATCCCCCAGTATAACCTATGATCATGACCTTTGTTACTGGTCCAGCTCCAGCAGTTTTACCTGTGCTATGACATCACTGTTGGGGGTGTGGCCAGATGATCAGAGCAGACATTTTAACTAACAGTTTGAACTTATTTCATTCTTTATCGCAACATTTGTGCTTTTTCTCGTTTCACTTTCACTGTTACATGTTCATGATGGTGATGATGATGATGATGGTGGTGATGATGATGATAATGATGGTGGTGATGATGATGATGGTGGTAATGATGGTGGTGGTGGTGATGATGGTGGTGATGATGGTGATGATGGTGGTGATGGTGATGATGATAATGATGGTGGTGGTGATGATGATGATGGTGGTGATGATGATAATGATGGTGGTGATGATGATGATGGTGGTGATGATGGTGATGATGGTGATGGTGATGATGATGGTGATGGTGATGGTGGTGATGGTGATGGTGATGGTGATGATGATGATGGTGATGATGGTGATAGTGGTGATGAAAATGGTGGTGGTGGTGATGATGGTGGTGATGATGGTGGTGATGATGATGGTGATGGTGGTGATGATGGTGATGGTGGTGATGATGGTGATGATAATGATGGTGGTGGTGGTGATGATGGTGATGATGGTGGTGATGATGGTGGTGATGGTAATGATGGTGGTGATGGTGGTGATGGTGGTGATGATGGTGATGGTGGTGATGGTAATGATGGTGGTGATGATGATGGTGATGATGGTGGTGATGATGGTGGTGATGATGGTGGTGGTGATGATGGTGGTGATGATGATGGTGGTGATGATGATGATGATGATGGTGGTGATGATAATGATGATGGTGGTGATGATGATGGCGATGGTGATGATAATGATGATGATGGTGATGATGATGGTGGTGATGATGGTGATGATAATGATGGTGGTGATGATGATGGTGGTGATGATGGTGATGGTGGTGATGATGGTGATGATAATGATGGTGGTGGTGATGGTGGTGATGATGGTGGTGATGATGGTGATGATGGTGGTGATGGTGGTGATGATAATGATGATGGTGGTGATGGTGATGATGGTGATGATGATGGTGATGATAATGATGGTGGTGGTGGTGGTGGTGATGGTGATGATGATGATGGTGATGATGGTGGTGATGATAATGATGATGGTGGTGATGATGGTGGTGATGGTGATGATAATGATGATGATGGTGATGATGGTGATGATAATGATGGTGATGGTGGTGATGGTGGTGATGGTGGTGGTGATGGTGGTGATGATGGTGATGGTGGTGATGATGATGATGATGATGATGATGGTGATGATAATGATGATGATGATGGTGATGATAATGATGATGGTGGTGATGATGGTGATGATGGTGGTGATGGTGATGATGGCGATGATGGTGGTGATGATGGCGATGATGATGGTGATGGTGGTGGTGATGATGGTGGTAGTGGTGGTGATGATGGTGGTAGTGATGATGATGGTGATGATAATGATGATGATGATGATGGTGATGATAATGATGGTGGTGATGGTGATGATGATGATGATGATGTTGATGATGATGGTGGTGATGATGGTGATGATGGTGGTGATGATAATGATGGTGGTGATGATGATGATGATGGTGGTGGTGATGATGGTGATGTTGATGATGATGATGATGGTGGTGATGATGGTGATGATGATGATGGTGGTGATGATGGTGGTGATGATTATGATGGTGGTGGTGATGATGATGATGGTGGTAGTGATGATGATGATGATGATGGTGGTGATGATAATGATGGTGATGATGATGGTGGTGATGGTGGTGGTGATGGTGATGGTGATGGTGGTGATGATGATGGTGGTGGTGATGATGATGGTGATGGTGATGATAATGATGGTGGTGATGATGGTGATGATGGTGGTGATGATGATGATGGTGATGATGGTGGTGATGATGATGGTGGTGATGGTGGTGATGATGGTGGTGGTGATGGTGATGGTGGTAGTGATGGTGGTGGTGGTGGTGGTGGTGGTGATGATGGTGGTGGTGATGATGATGGTGATGATAATGATGGTGATGATAATGATATGATGGTGATGATGGTGATGATGGTGATGATGATGGTGATGATAATGATGATGGTGGTGATGGTGATGATGGTGATGATGATGATGGCGATGATGGTGGTGATGATAATGATGGTGGTGGTGATGATGGTGATGGTGGTAGTGATGATGATGGTGATGATGATGATGGTGGTGGTGATGATGATGATGATGATGGTGATGATAATGA
>JAFEUB010000357.1:250000-267500 GCA_024529925.1 Ophthalmolycus amberensis
GTTAACATGTGTGTGTTAATAAGTGTGTGTGTTAATATGTTAGTGTGTGTGTGTGTGTGTGTTAACATGTGTGTGTGTGTGTTAATGTGTGTATTAACATGTGTGTGTGTGTGTGTTAACGTGTGTGTGTGTGTGTTAACGTGTGTGTGTTAACATGTGTGTGTGTGTGTGTTAATAAGTGTGTGTGTTAATATGTGTGTGTGTGTGCGTGTTAACATGTGTGTGTTAACGTGTGTGTGTGTGAACATGTGTGTGTGTGTGTGTGTGTTAACATGTATGTGTTAATATGTGTGTGTGTGCGTGTTAACATTGTGTTAACGTGTGTGTGTGTTAATAAGTGTGTGTGTGTGTGTTAACATGTGTGTGTTAATAAGTGTGTTAATATGTTAGTGTGTGTGTGTTAACGTGTGTGTGTGTGTTAATAAGTGTGTGTGTGTTAACATGTGTGTGTTAATAAGTGTGTGTGTTAATATGTTAGTGTGTGTGTGTTAACATGTTAGTGTGTGTGTGTGTGTGTTAACATGTGTGTGAGTGTGTGTTAATAAGTGTGTGTGTGTGTGTGTTAACATGTGTGTGTTAATAAGTGTGTGTGTGTGTTAATATGTTAGTGTGTGTGTGTGTGTGTGTTAACGTGTGTGTGTGTGTGTTAACGTGTGTGTGTGTGTTAATAAGTGTGTGTGTGTGTTTGTGTTAACATGTGTGTGTTAATAAGTGTGTGTGTTAACGTGTGTGTGTGTGTGTGTGTGTGTTAACGTGTGTGTGTGTGTGTGTGTGTTAACGTGTGTGTGTGTGTGTGTTAATAAGTGTGTGTGTGTGTGTGTTAACATGTGTGTGTTAATAAGTGTGTGTGTGTTAATATGTTAGTGTGTGTGTGTGTGTGTTAGTGTGTGTGTGTGTGTGTGTTTGTGTGTGCGTGTGTGTGTGTGTGTTAACAAGTGTGTGTGTGTGTGTGTGTTAACATGTGTGTGTTAATAAGTGTGTGTGTTAATATGTTAGTGTGTGTGTGTGTTAACATGTGTGTGCGTGTGTGTTAACGTGTGTGTTAACATGTGTGTGTGTGTGTGTTAACATGTGTGTTAACATGTGTGTGTGTGTGTGTTAATAAGTGTGTGTGTTAATATGTTAGTGTGTGTGTGTGTTAACATGTGTGTGTGTGTGTGTGTGTTAACGTGTGTGTTAACATGTGTGTGTGTGTGTGTGTTAACATGTGTGTGTGTGTTAACGTGTGTGAGTGTGTGTGTGTGTGTTAACATGTGTGTGTGTGTTAACGCGTGTGTGTGTGTGTGTGTGTGTTAACATGTGTGTGTGTGTGTTAACGTGTGTGTGTTTGTGTGTGTGTGTGTTAACGTGTGTGTGTGTGTGTTAACATGTGTGTGTGTGTTAATGTGTGTGTGTGTGTGTGTGTGTGTTAACAAGTGTGTGTGTGTGTGTGTGTTAACATGTGTGTGTTAATAAGTGTGTGTGTTAATATGTTAGTGTGTGTGTGTGTTAACATGTGTGTGTGTGTGTGTGTTAACGTGTGTGTTAACATGTGTGTGTGTGTGTGTTAACATGTGTGTGTGTGTTAACGTGTGTGTTAACATGTGTGTGGGTGTGTTAATAAGTGTGTGTGTTAATATGTTAGTTTGTGTGTGTGTTAACATGTGTGTGTGTGTGTGTGTGTTAACGTGTGTGTTAACATGTGTGTGTGTGTGTGTTAACATGTGTGTGTGTGTTAACGTGTGTGTGTGTGTGTGTGTGTGTGTTAACATGTGTGTGTGTGTGTTAACACGTGTGTGTGTGTGTGTGTGTGTGTTAACATGTGTGTGTGTGTGTTAACGTGTGTGTGTTTGTGTGTGTGTGTGTGTGTGTGTTAACGTGTGTGTGTGTGTGTGTGTTAACATGTGTGTGTGTGTGTGTGTGTGTGTGTGTAGGAGCAGTTCATCGACCTGTGTAAGACCCTCTACAACATGTTCAGTGAGGACCTTCTGGAGCAGCAGCTCTATCATTCCATCGCCACCGTTGCCAGCCTGCTGCTGCGTATCGGGGAGGTCGGCAAGAAGTTCAACAATGGCGGCCGGAAGACGGACGAAGCCGCAGCTCAGGCTCCGTCCACCGAGGGCCAGAGGGAGGAGTCATCTGAGTCCCAGGTGCGACGAGCTTTGGCCGAGGCTCAGCTGGAGCCGGCGGCTCCGGACGAGGAGATCAAAGACGACGCCTCGCTGTCGTCGTACTCCGTGGTGAGCTCCGGATCGCTGCAGTGCGATGACATCGCCGACGACACCGTGCTGATCGGCGGTCAGAGGCGGGGCAGCGTGCTGGATGTCGATTGGTCGATCACCTTCGAACAGGTGCTGGCGTCGCTGCTGACGGAGCCGCCGCTCGTGGACTACTTTGAAAAGAAGAGGGACTTCCAGAACAAGATGGCCGCCTGTAAGGCTCAGAGGGCGGTAGAGCGTCAGACAAGCTCCGCCTCCGACCACGAACTTACCTCCACCTGATTGATCTGGTTATGAGACGTTCACATAAAGGGGGCGGGGTTTACAGCATCTGACCAATCACAGACGAGGACCAGTCTGATGTCAGCAGAGCGTTTTAAAAAGAGAAAACTATGACATCAGAAATATGAAGAAGTTAAAGTCAAAATTCAGACTGAAAGAAACATATTAAACTGTTAATAAATCAATGTTTACATGATTATTAATAAAATCACTGCTTCATCTAGAGACACAGATCTGACTATAATTAATACAATTAATATAAACCTGTGGATTTAAACAGTGATTTAGTCTGAAACATAACTTCTTAATTTGTGTAATATTATCTCGTCATTTACTTACTGAGCTCTGATTGGTCAGTGAAGTCACCTGATTACCATAAAATATATCCTATAAATGAATTAATTTAGTTAAATGTAAATAAACGACACTCAATCATCTTCATACAATCAAATCATTTCTGTTTATAGTCAAAGAAAGATTGAACATTATTATTATATTATGAGGTAAACAGGTCAAAGTTTATACGAGAAGATTAAAGAAATAACTTTAAATAAGGATTATTCACCTTTTCATTGATTTTAAGACAATAAAACTTGAATAAAAAGTGATCTAGAGACAATAAAACCAACGTGTTTAATGATGAAATGCTTTAGTTTCCTCACATGTTTACTGTATATTAATAAAATCATATTACTTGTTTCACTCAGGTGACTTCACACCTGGAGTTTTTTATTTTAACGTCACTGAAGCCTTGTTTGTGATGACGTCACTCCTGTGATGTCAGAGGACGTTTTTATTCTCTCGTCTTTACCGTATTTATTCTGCTTTTATTATCGATCAGTTATACGTTGTCTAATAAATACTGAAGGAAACTCCCTTTTCTTCTTCTGTGGTCTCATGTTTGTAGATGAATATATATATATATCATATATAATATAATATAAATACTTATAAAGTTAGTATTTCTTGTAACGGAGTGAATGACCCGGATGTATCAGAGCTGGTGGAATCCTCTAAATGCTAAGGAAAGGTTGCTTCCTTCTTTTCTTGTCTCCTTTAGGATAGGAAACACGAGACCCTCCTTTACCAAAGGAAAGGAAAGGACCGACCCTCAGTTTATGTGGTTAACGATTTATTTATTGTTTTATTTGAAGGTTAATCAAACAAACAAACAGCTGAACAGGTTTATTGATTAGTAAATCTGAAACGAAATTAAATAATATTTAACAATATTATATTGATCTTTAGTAAAGATTTTAATTTAGTTTATATTTATATTAATATGTATATTTATATTTAGTTTATATTTATATTTATATCTAGATCTAGTTTTTATTTATATTTATACGTATATTTATATTTAGTTTAGTTTATATGTATATTTGTGTTTAGTTTATATTTATATGTATATTTAAATTTAGTTTATATTTATATGTATATTTATATTTAGTTGATATTTATATTTCTATGTATATTTAGTTGATATTAATATTAATATTTAGTTGACTAATATTTAGTTGATATTAATATTTATATTAATATTTAGTTGATATTTATATTTAGTTGATATTTATATTATATTCAGTCCTCCGACCTGCAGGAGGCGCTCCGAGAGGAAAATGCCCACTTCCGGTTTCACTTCCTGTTTCCGCTGTAATGTTTTTCCTCTTCTTTTTGTTCAAATAGAACCGGGAACACGGACCTGTGTTCCAGAAGATATACGTAGTAGATTTAGTAGATAATAATAAATAGTAGATTCAGAACGTCTGTCATGGTTCAGGAGTTTCACGTCCTCAGGTGTTCTACCTGCGAGAGCTTCCAGGTCCAACAGGTAACAAACAAACTCAGAGACACAGAGCTAACAGACTTGTTTTTAGTTTAACATTCCAATAAAAGATCCACTTAAAATAGTGATTAAAATGATCGTGTAAAGTTTTCAGTTGGTTTAATGGTGTTATATTAAAGTTTAACTTCTTACCTTCAATTAAAGAAAATGAAACAAAGAAAATTTAAATTAAGTCGGAATGAAAAAAGAAGAGACGTGTTGACATGCAGGTCTTAATGTGTGTTTAAACTGTGATAAGATGATCTATATATATATATATTAGTGCTGGGCAACGATTACAATGTTTAATCGCGATTAATCTCATTGTTATGACAAAGTTCAATAATGAATTCAAAAGTAGTGTATTGTGCACTTTTATTTTAAAGTGCTGCTCTATGAACTAAAGGTCAATAACATTTGGTGTAAACACTTTAAACTAGTGATGGCGAGATGAAGCCTCATGAGGCATCGAACCACTTCAGCCAATTGGTTCGAGAAAGGGTTCATTTCTCGAAGCTTCATGTGCACACGAAACCACCTACTGGCCAAGTGTATAATCACAGGCAGCTGTATCTGAACCACATAATGTGATGCATTGAATTTTTGTGTCTGTTATGGCTGTTGGGAATGACTATGAATTACAAAAATGTATGACCAAATAATTTCTGTCCATAAATTATCACATATGTGCATAATAAAATATTTTTTGAATGTATTCTGTGTGTAAATTTTCCCAAAATGGTAGTATCATATGATATGGCAGGTTGTGTAATAATGTTATTATGTTACTTTAGGAAAATGGCATGGGCTTAAGCAGGCAGAGGACAGTGAAAGTGCTTGTGGAACTAGGAAGAGGGGACTGAATATGCTTGTGTAACTTGGACAGTGATGTACAGGACAGGGGACATTTTATTCATTTTTATTCAGAAATAACAGTTTCTCAACAGTTTTTGGGTTTATGGGTTTAAACGATTCCTTTTTTTTGACACAACCTCTCCGGGCTTTGAAAACACCCTTTCACAGGGCTGGGTGAAGCTCCAGTTTCCTCCTTATTCTCATGCAAGGCACGGTAATGCCTTAGCATGGATGAGGTGTTGTTATTGTACCCCAACTCCTTGGAGCACAATAAACACCTCACCTTTGAATAAAATAAGAAACTGTGAAAAATACAGTTCTTGATAAGCAAACCTAATGTGTCTGAAATAGAGTTAGATTTAGCTTACCTTATTAGGAGTTATCAAATCAAAGTGTTCCCACACAGGGGAAATCCTCCTCTTCCTAGCTGGCTCCATCTTATCACCTATCCTTCTCTCCTCACTCTCCAAACTCTCCAAACTATATAAACGCTATCCAAACTATCCAAACTCTCAACTGACCGCAACTCTCCACCAACAACCCACATTTTGAATGGAGCCTGAGGGGTTTATATTGCTGTCAAACCTCCCGGCAAAATCTGAACCACTTCCCGAAGCAGTCACGTGGTACAGCCGGGCAGCGAGGCTTCGGACGTCATCATTTTTGGCTCCTCCCCTAAATGAAGCAAGCCTCGATACGCGCTTCGAGGAAACGCCCCCTCCATTACTCGACACACGCTTCGAAGCGTCGGCACATCTCGTAACATCACTACTTTAAACACATCAGGTTCTTGTTAGCAGCAGTATTCCCTTTACACAGCAGCAGTTATAACACAGTTATAATGATTCTGATCATAGATATTCAGGTGTTCACAACGTTATCTTCATGTGTAAGAGATGATATTTAAATATACACCTTGAAAACTGCAAACCTATCTACGTCATGTTTCTATGTTGTTAAATTCTCAGTAGTGATACTAAATGATCAGATTACAAACAAAACACTTTAAAAACTCAGTCATTTAAATTAATCATTTATTTTTTGCTTTCTTTGGTATTTTGGTCAGACACGTGCAAAAAAAAAACTGCATTAACGTGCAATAAAATAATTGTCGGTGTTAATTAATTAATGTGTTAAAGCGATAATAACACGTTAACTTGCCCAGCCCTAATATATATATATATTGATGTATACGGCTGCTGGCCCTGATGGCGTCCCCAGTCGCTGCTCAGGGCCAGACTGACCTGGCACTGGCCCAAGCAGCTGTACCGACATGCTTCAACCACCTCAGTCGTGCCAGTGCCAACACATCCACTGCAGCGAGCCTAAACGACTTCCGCCCTGTTGCACTCCCTTCATCATCATGAAGCGCTTCGAGAGGCGGGTCCTGGCTCATCTCAAAACCTGCCGACCACACTGGACCCCCTCCAATTGGCCTACCGCCAGGACAGTTGTACAGAGGACACCATCTCCACAGCGCTTCACTCCGCCCTCTCCCACCTGGACGACAACAACACCTATGTGAGACTGCTGTTCATCGGTTCAGTTCAGCATTCAACACCATCACCCCCTCCAAACTAGGTGACCTCGGCATCAACCTCCCTCTGCAGCTGGATACTGGACTTCCTAACCAACAGACCCCAGCATGTTAGGTTAGGCAATCGCACCTCCTCTACCTCACCCTGAACACTGGCGTTCCACAGTGTGCTGAGTCCTCCTCTACTCCCTGTTCACCGACCATGGTACATGGTTCCAAAACCATTATCAAGTTTGCAGACGACACAACGGTGGTGGGCCTCATCAACAACAACAATGAGTCGGCCTACAGGGAGGAGGTCCGGCACCTCGCGGTGTGGTGCGCCAACCTGGCCCTCAACACCAAAAAGACCAAGGAGCTTATTGTGGACTTCAGAAAGACCAAAGGCTGGACACACACCACCATCCATATCAATGGAACGGAGGTTGAGTGTGTCACCGGCTTTAGGTTTCTGGGTGTCCAAACCTCAAAGGACCTCTCTTGGACCCTCAACACCTCAACCCTGGTCAAGGAGGCACACAACTGGACAAGCGCACAAGCGTCTCTTCTTCCTGAGGAGGAGGCGCACAAGCGTCTCTTCTTCCTGAGGAGACTGAAGAAAATCCACATGTCTCCTCTGATCCTCGTGAACTTCTACCGCTGCACCAACGAGAGCATCCTTACGAGCTGCCTCACAGTTTGGTACGGCAACTGCTCTGTCTCAGACCGGAAAGCACCGCAGAGCCCAACACATCACCCGTACGCCGCTCCCGACCATCGAGGCCGTCCCCCTCAAGCGCTGTCTGTGGACAGGGACACCTCACACCCCGGCCACAGGCTGTGTGCCCTCCTCCCCTCTGGGAGGCGCTAGAGGAATCTCCGTTCCAGGACCAGCAGGCTCAGGAACAGCTTCTTCCCCTCAGCTGTCACCTTACTGAACTCTGCACCATCCCCGGTTACCCCCCCCCCCCCCCCTCCCCACACACACATACTTACATCTTACTCTTTATACTATATATATATATATATATATATATATATATATATATATATATATATATATATATATATATATATATATACTGTGTATGTATATATATATATATATATATATATGTATATATATGTATATATATGTATATATATGTATATATATGTATATATATATGTATATATATATATGTGTATATATATATATGTATATATATGTATATATATGTATATATATATGTATATATATATATATATATATATATATATATATATATATATATATATATATATATATGTATATGTATATACTGTATATCTTGCATTTCATATCTACTGTTCATACTGTCTATATAGTTATACTACTTACTGTTGTGTGTTCCGTTGTCCTAGTAGTTGTACTCTGTGCAATCACAATAAAGTTGAATCTGAATCTGATTATATATGACATCACTTCCTGTGACATCACTGTTATTTAGAGGTTGTGTTTCCCTATTCTTTGTCTGTCAGGTGAAGAAGGTGAACAAGTGGAGCTGTAAACTGTGTGGAGAGAAACAGTCACTGCTGAAGGTTAGAATAAATATATCTTATATATTATATATATATATTTATATATATATATATATATATATATATATAATATCAAGCCGGTACAGACTCACCTGGGGAAGGGTGAGTATGACCAGTGATGCTACGCTGTAATTGGTCCGTCTGCGTTCTAAGGGCGGGACTTAGTGAAGGTCAGGGTTCAGGGGTGTCACCTGACGATCTGTGTGCTGATTGGCCGACAGGAGTTTGGGCGGGGCTCCGGAGCCGACTGCAGACGCCATGTTCAGAAACTTAACGCCTCGAGAGGAGCGATGATGGAGGAGCAGGACACCTGGTCTCTAAGGTAACACACCTGTCCTGCAATACTCGGCACTCTTCACCTGTCTGTCCAGGTGTCTTCACCCGTTTGTCCAGTTATCCTCACACATTTGTCCAGTTGTCACCCGTTTGTCCAGGTGTCCTCACCCGTTTGTACAGGTGTCGTCACCCGTTTGTCCAGGTGTCGTCACCCGTTTGTCCAGGTGTCCTCACCCGTTTGTCCAGGTGTCCTCACCCGTTTGTACAGGTGTCGTCACCCGTTTGTCCAGTTGTCCTCACCCGTTTGACCAGTTGTCCTCACCCGTTTGTCCAGTTGTCCTCACCCGTTTAACTAGGTGTCCTCACCCGTTTGTCCAGGTGTCCTCACCCGTTTAACTAGGTGTCCTCACCCGTTTGTCCAGTTGTCCTCACCCGTTTGACCAGTTGTCCTCACCCGTTTGACCAGTTGTCCTCACCCGTTTGTCCAGGTGTCGTCACCCGTTTGTCCAGGTGTCCTCACCCGTTTGTCCAGGTGTCCTCACCCGTTTGTCCAGGTGTCGTCACCCGTTTGTCCAGGTGTCCTCACCCGTTTGTCCAGGTGTCCTCACCCGTTTGTCCAGGTGTCCTCACACGTTTGTCCAGGTGTCCTCACACGTTTGTCCAGTTGTCCTCACACGTTTGTCCAGGTGTCCTCACACGTTTGTCCAGGTGTCCTCACCCGTTTGTCCAGGTGTCCTCCCCCGTTTGTCCAGTTGTCCTCACCTGTTACTGCCTCTTGCTTTAATATGAGCTGTGATGGTTGTTGTTAACAGGAAGCAGGTGGAGGCAGACAGAGAGGATGTACCTGAGGAACACGACCAGGTGACCACACACACACACAGGTCTTAAGTTAATATTAATCATATTTAGAAATATGAACTATTTTCCTCTCTGTCTCCAGATGAGGCCAACTGGATCGAGCCGCTGGAGCAAATACCTGGACACACCTGAGGAGGCGGAGCCAGAGCAGGAGGAGGAGGAGAATGTCTTGATGGACAGGCAACAGCTCCATGGCAACAACATGATGGACAGGTGTGACACCTTCCTGTTAGTCAGCAGAATGTTTCTACAATACACCTGTAGTGACGGACAGGTGTAACTTAGAGATCTGCCCAGAGACTAAACACCATAAACCACCACAGTGAGGAGGGACCATAATCTATAAAGTCGTATCTCACATTCATATAGTACTTTATTATCATTATACAAACTTTAAAGACACAAGTTAAATATTAAATGTGTTCTAAAGAAACAAAGGTTTGAACTTTCTGATTCAGCTGATCAATATTTACTCAAATGTAGATTTTTAACACTTCCTGTTTCTAAACAATCTAAAGATGAATTGTTCTTCTTTGTTTAATCTCTGACATTTAAACAGTGTTTTTATTAATTATTTGTGATTACGTCATTTTCTGAGCTCGACTTCAGATATTTTTCTTTTGCCTAAAAATACAATCTCAGATTTTTTCACTTCACTTTAAGTTTACATTTTAAGGGAACAAAAGACAAAAGAATGATTAACTTCACCAAATTCAAGAACTCATAAAATAGTCAGACTCTCAAAAAGAGAAAAGAGGAATTCAGGTATAAAAGTTTATTTTTAGTTAAAATTATAATTATGAAGAGATAAAAAACTATTTTGTTTTTATATCAATGATTCTCAAAAGTTTAACTATGAATCCAGAAATGTGATTTTAAAAGGTCTGTGATGTTTAACAGGAAGAGGAAGAGAATAAAGGGACGAACAGATGGAGGAAGACCAGACAAGTGGACACCTGAACAGGTAACATGATGACATCACAGCATTTATCAACACGATGTTTTACCTGAGTCACACTGAATGTAATGTATAATAATATATTTATATAATTATAATCTCTTATCACTGCTGGTGCTGTTTTAGTCGTATGGCTCCATAATCGTTTAATAACAAGTCAGTTTGTCTGCTGTTCAATCCTTCTGATTTCTTTCCACTGCAGACAGATTGGTCCAGTCGGATGATGAAACCTGGTAAGACCACTAGTCTGAGAAACAAGAGTCCTCCCAGTGAAAACCACACTGGAACCAAGAGTCTGAACCACACCAGTCCTCCCAGTGAAAACCACACTGGAACCAAGAGTCTGAACCACACCAGTCCTCCCAGTGAAAACCACACTGGAACCAAGAGTCTGAACCACACCAGTCCTCCCAGTGAAAACCACACTGGAACCAAGAGTCTGAACCACACCAGTCCTCCCACAAAGAGCATTAATCCTCCCGGTGTGGGTTCTGGTGCAGTCTCCAGATGGGCTTGTTTCCTCCGGCCTGACTTTCAGGAGGAGGCAGAGGAGCCTTCTGTCAGTGGGAGGAGTCAGTCAGTGGGCGGAGCTGTCTCGCTGTCCTGTAATGACGACATCAGTCAGGCCAGAGCCACACTTCCTGTTTCCTCCATGTTTGAGAACGGAGAGAACTTCAGCTTCGACGACTTCTAAACAAACACTGAACCATTGATTATCAGAAAAGCCTCGAATTCATTTTGTCGATTGATCAACCAGCTGTTTCAGCTTCATATGTTATGGAACATATTGATCCATCCACTGTGTTACAGAACGAGGTAGTTCAACACGTTATTCACTGTTACTGCTAAGCCTCAGAAAACACCTTGTGTATATTTTACTGTACATGTATTTTAGATTCTGTTCATGTTTTTACTGTTCAGATTATTAATAAACAGCAACACAATGTTGACCAATAACCTGTGTGAATAGTCCTGGTATAGTACGACAGAGTTTTTTTAAAAGTCAGAGTATAGTGTGTGGAAAACAGTAATAGTGCCCTCCGGCGTATGGATGTGATAGAATCCGATGGCTTTGGATAAAAGCATCTGTAATGTCATGTTATATTGGTCTTTGTTTGACGCACCAGACTCTATCAGGAAAGGTTTCCTGTATTCGGCCAATCATCACGATCCTCGTGGTGCTGTGATCCACAAATACAACTCCAGACATGAGGCTTCTTCTTCCCTTAGTTCATAGATACTCATGAGATATCGGACCTCTTTCCATCTTCTCTTCACGTATAGATCTCTCTTTTCAGAAGGGTTCAGGGATGTTTTATGTCCTCTGGCATTGATGCTTTATTGATTTGTTCTTCTACAATCAGATCCAGTTTGTAGATGGTGCTACACTTTTGTATTTGTGTATCGATCGATGCTTATTGATATCTCAGCTTCTAAGACATCATCCAGTGAATCTCTAGAAGCTTCACCCAACAATGGAAATCCATTAGCAATAGCATGTGCAGCTCCAACTGGTTTCTCTTTTCTTTTTTTAAGCTTCAGCAGACTCTGGCTTTCCACAAACATATTTTCATTCTTGACATTACATCACAGTCATTCAGCTTTTATCCAAAGCGACTTACAATCAGATCCTATCACATTCACGCACCGTAGGCTCAGCTACGTGTCTCGCTCAAGGACACATCGACATGCAACTAGCAGAGCCGGGGATCGAACCGCCGATCTTCTGATTGAAGGACGGCCCTGCTCTCTGTGGTGGGAAAAATCTTTTTAACCTCTCTGTGAGAAATAATCACGATGGAACTTCTTAAAGTAGTAAAAACATATTTAATGAACAGACACTTCAATCATAATTCAGCTGAATGGATAGAGCTCTTTCCCCACGGATGGTTCGGAGGTCTAACAACAATAAAAAGACAAAGCAGAGTATATATGCGCCTTATCTCGTCTCCTCTCCCTTCACCCCCCCCTCGCAGATGTTGTCCACTGCACCCACCAAGGCCGGCTTCCCAGCCTTTCCGTGGGAACAGGGTTAGGCTGGTATATGCAGGTTTAAGCAATACAAGTTATAACTAAAAGAACCATATGATAAATTTCCACCACAATTCCCCCTTTGGCCATTCCTATGGCCATTAAAGTATTTACAATTTATCGAAACATCAACACATATTACCCAAAATGGTTTATCATTCATCAGTAAGGTTAAAGCATTTAGCTGTTTTTGTGAGTTCCAAGTAACTCTGTTGTAGCAAGCGAGGGGATGTTAACATCAACATGGCAAAATAAATCTCCTGAGACAAGGTGAAACAGACATCGGACCTCCATCTCTGTTAAACTGTATAATAAGACAGTCAGTGAGTTTTATATTAAACAATAATCAATTTGTAAGAAATTCCACCCAAGTATGTAATAAACATCCAGAATCATCTGTCAATTCAATCGATTCCTTTATCAAATAAAAGAAAACATTTTTCTGTTTTGTGAGACTATGTTTCTAAAATAGCTATAATAACATAAGAACTACACAAAAATGTCACTTTCGTAGTCTATAGGGAGGAAAAAGTCAGATGTTGCAGAGTCGGCCTTTATAGACTAAACAGTGGAATGCTAACATGTTTTGGATCTCTGGCTCACTGTGATGTGTTCTATCGGTAGAAGCAGCTGCGGTCATGTAGTCACAGTCACAGTTCGTGTGCTGCTGGACTGTGAACTTACCATATTCATGTCACATGTTATCACATAGCACAGGTTTTACAAATCAATTCTTTAATCTACTGGTTAACAATTTTAGTTCTTCTCATTATAATTGTTTGCATTTGGTTGTACATTCTTTGGTTGCCATGGTTTATTAGGAATTACTAGGAAACACAAATATTATTGCATTTAAGAGCAGAAAACACATTGAACCTCTTAGGCCACCATCCCGGTAAGCGGAATGGGTGCCATGGTGCATGAATGGAAAGAGCTCTATCCATTCAGCTGAATTATGATTGAAGTGTCTGTTCATTAAATATGTTTTTAGTACTTTAAGAAGTTCCATCGTGGTTATTTCTCACTGGGAGGTTAAAAGATTTTTTTCCACCACAAATGGCGACGAGGATGGGATCGGACGAGTAATCAGGACTCCGTCAGACGACAGAAGCGCAAACAATATTCCGGTAGCTGTTCCTCCCTGAAGGGGAGAGGCTGTCAGACGGGGTTCCAGATTGCCGCTCCGATCCTGGAACCGGGTAAAGAATCCCACTCGGTGAGAGATTATCTTGTGATGGAGCAGACACTTTAATGGTTGAACTTCGTGCTCGCACGTTTAGAGTGCTGGACATTAGGTCCTAGTGTAACTTGAAGGGTTTATAGGGGTTTGGTATCCTTTCAATCCGTTGAGTGATTGGACCAGATGTTCTTAGATTCTAAGACAGTAAATAGAGAGGAGTTGGTAAACCGGTGTTCTCGCACACTGTTAGGGTCGTTGGCGGACAGACGTGTCCTGGTGAACTTGTAGTATTAAAACAAAGACGATTTGGTGTATCCTCTCAAGTTGATTGATTGGACCAGATTGGGTTTTGAAGATGCCAGAATCAACAGCAACTAGAGAAGATGGGTGGTAAAAGTCAAAGTTAGTCTGAGACAGTTAACTAGAGAAAAGTTAGTCTGAGCCTAAGCAGCCTAATGCCAAGGTCTTGTCTCCAATCATAAAATACATGTGGGACAAAGATAATCAGACGGCCAAACAATTGGAAAATGGAAAAAATTGGGGTTCCCTGAAAAAGGCAGTTTTAGCCTACGACAAAAATTGGATCAACTCAAAGCGTGTCTGGAGCAGAGAGGACAAGGCGAAGCAGAAACAGATGAAGTAATGTCCAAGAGGTAAAGAAAGAAACAAATATATTTGAATAAGACATATACAACTGATAGAAAAGGAAAATATACTGCTGAACTTTGTTTTTTTGTTGTTTTTGTTTTACATGGTCGAGTGGATCCTGATCTGGTCTCCGCAACGCCGCTGCTGTATGCTCCCCAGGTACAAACGACATTACAGCCAAAAACCCACCAGTCAGCACTCCGAGGATGAAGAAGACGAACGAGACTCATCTAAATCTACAGGCACCAAGTCAATGCTCACAACATCCATGAACACTGATGACAAGATGAATCTGGATTATCTGAACGCAAGACAAAGAGTACATTACACCAGGAAAAGAAGACGTGAAGAAGAAGCTCGTGTGGAGAGTTCAAAGAGCAAATTCACAGAATGCAAGAGAACTTTGACCTCCTTTGTGCGTTATTATAAAATATCTGCGGCATTCGCACCAGCCGTAATCAACCTGCAGTGTGTTGTATACGACAATGGAGTATAACCAGTGGCGGCTGGTGGAAAATGTTCTAGGTAGGGCCATCTTATCAATTTCAGCAAACATCCCAGTATGATTTAATGCAAAAAAAATGTAAGTATCAAACACTCATTATTACTTGGCAGTTAAATATTTAACATGTATTCCAACACGAAAACAATCAGTAAATAACACTTATATAATATAATATAACATGTTTATTTATTGAGATGCCCCTATGGACCTTGTTATAGGAGGTAAAGATCAGGAGAAGTAAACATGAAGTGTAATTATGAATACTGATGTTAAATTAAGCTATGATGAGTTTTCACTGTTAATTTAACATCTCTATTACATGTTGATGCCTCCATGACCAAGTTAAGCAGATGAGACTGAGGCTATGTAGAAGAAAAGATGTTCACTTTGCCGAATATGTAGCTTGACAGAGTTCTCCATGTGTGTCCTGGTGTTCTCATGTTTCCTTACCTCCTCACTCCCGTAACTGTCCGTGCTGGATCCGTCCCCGTTGTTTTAAAAAGCTAAATAAATGATTAGCATGACGTCATCCAGCTAGCCAAACCTGTCTGGTGTACAGCTAGTGAAGCTTCGCATGTAGTCTGCTATCTGATTGTGAGGTCAGGCTGATCTGATATCAGCTCTTTGGCTGCAGAATCTCCGCCAAAGTTCTCCTCTCAAACGGGTCTTGGAGGAGGAGCGCTGGCGCTCGCGCGTAGAGACTTCTCCTGACGAGAACGCGCAGCGAGGGGGGCCTGATCGTTCTAGCCCCAAGCTGAATCTATTTGAGGGCGCTGATTGGCTAAATTGTATGTCACTCATTTATATCTTGAATCAGCAATTGGCTAAACTGCTTCATAGACCCGTCTCTTTTGGGCCAAAACGATCAAGCCCCCCTAGCTGCGCGTTCTCAGAGGTGTCGCGCACACAGACAGAGAGCACGAGCAGAGAGCACACAGGCGGAGAGGACGAGCAGGAAAAGCATATATTTTGCGCAGATATCATATTTTACACACATTACTGGGTACATTCCACAGTTCAAAAACACAAATATTGACAATTTGTATAATTTATGATTATTATAATTTTTTTTTTTTTTTTTTTTTTTTTTTGTGTGGCTCATGGTGGGGCCATGCCCCATGGCCCTCTATTGACCAGCCGCCACTGAGTATAACCATGCAGTGACAGCCCTGACTGGACTTTGTAAAGAAGCTTTTACGTCATCCGTGAGCCTGAGATACATCACACCTAAGAGAGTTGTGTGACTCAGCATGCAGAACAACAACAGACGACAAGCAAAGACTGACTTTGTCAGCGCAAACCCGAGGATGCCCAGCTGACAATGGAATCAAGCCATGACAGGCGAGCAGGAAAGGACAGAGACAACAGGAGAGGAAGAGGAAAACAGAGGGGCAGAGACTTTGAGACACACCAGCTGAACAGTTTGTGTGTCATCAATGTGGCCAATCGGACACAGAGAAGAGACTGCCACCAATCTCCATGGAACAAAGAACAATCAGACTGAGGGGAGGAGCACGAAGGAGGGAAGGAGACCTTGGTCTTTAGAGGTCTCATTGATTCTTCTATCCTGCCAGCAATAGTCCTGTTTACAGGAACTTCAGAGTAGCCACTCCCACTCTGCTTGTCATTGTTTCAAGACTTTTCTTGGCGTGAGTGATCCAATACCTTTCTGTCAACCAGGAGAGGGTGTCGTTTTATGTTTATGCATATGTTTGAGAATGAACATGGACATGTGCTGATCTTTGACAGGGTGATTGGGTGCTTGCACTCTTTGCAGACTCTCAGCTTCAGCTTAAATGGGACTACTGCTTTTAAAAGTTGTTCAGAAAAAGGTGCAAACATCGCACTCTTCGGTCTTTCCTTTTGTCACAACTGGAACTGGTAGGTCTGAATCCAGTAGCGGCTGGTGGAACATGTTCTAGGTAGGGCCATCCTATCAATTTCAGCAAACATCCCAGTATGATTTAATGCAAAAAAAATGTAAGTATCAAACACTCATTATTACTTGGCAGTTAAATATTGAACATGTATTCCAACACGAAAACAATCAGTAAATAACACTTATATAATATAATATAACATGTTTATTTATTGAGATGTCCTATGGACCTTGTTATAGGAGGTAAAGATCAGGAGAAGTAAACATGAAGTGTAATTATGAATACTGATGTTAAATTAAGCTATGATGAGTTTTCACTGTTAATTTAACATCTCTATTACATGTTGATGCCTCCATGACCAAGTTAAGCAGATGAGACTGAGGACAGCTATGTAGAAGAAAAGATGTTCACTTTGCATAATATGTAGCTTGACAGAGTTCTCCATGTGTGTCCTGGTGTTCTCATGTTTCCTTACCTCCTCATCCCTCACTCCCTACCCTGGTGTTCTCATGTTTCCTTACCTCCTCATCCCTCACTCCCTACCCTGGTGTTCTCATGTTTCCTTACCTCCTCATCCCTCACTCCCTACCCTGGTGTTCTCATGTTTCCTTACCTCCTCATCCCTCACTCCCTACCCTGGTGTTCTCATGTTTCCTTACCTCCTCATCCCTCACTCCCTACCCTGGTGTTCTCATGTTTCCTTACCTCCTCATCCCTCACTCCCTACCCTGGTGTTCTCATGTTTCCTTACCTCCTCATCCCTCACTCCCTACCCTGGTGTTCTCATGTTTCCTTACCTCCTCATCCCTCACTCCCTACCCTGGTGTTCTCATGTTTCCTTACCTCCTCATCCCTCACTCCCGTAACTGTCCGTGCTGGATCCGTCCCCGTTGTTTTAAAAAGCTAAATAAATTATTAGCATGACGTC
>JAFEUB010000357.1:282500-312500 GCA_024529925.1 Ophthalmolycus amberensis
AGCTTTCCGATACTCTCGTTTCTCTATTTTGACCAGCGTAGCATTTCTCCAAGGAGATCTTTGCTTACCCGAGACAACCTTCACTTTAGTGGGTGCAATGGCATCAATAATATTTTTAACTTTAAAATTGAAGCCATCTACAAGCTCATTGACTGAGAGGCAAGAGAGGGCTGGTGTGGAGGAGAACTTCTGAATAAATAGTTCACTGGTGTTTTCAGAGATGTAACGCTTTGTCACAACCTTGGTTTGGACATTTGTGTGCAAGGAGATTGCACTCTCAAAGAAAACACAGAAATGATCAGAGAGTGCAACATCAGTCACAGCAACCTTGGAAATGTTTACACCTTTGGTGATGATTAGGTCCAGAGTGTGCCCCCTGTTGTGGGTGGGTCCTGTCACATGCTGAGTCAGATCATAGTTACCGTACTTTTCGGACTATAAGCCGCTACTTTTTACCCCACGCTTTGAGGCGTCGGCTTATAGTCCGGTGCGATTTATATACGGATTTTTCCGTAGCTTTTCTCTGCCACAACAACAACCGCAACTTCCGGTTCCGGTCTAACACAACATTTACTAGCTCCCGACACAGAACAGTTGCTACCAGCAACCCCTCTGCTACCAGCTGTTACTGACAGGGTCGCTACAATATGGATGAAGTACCTTTGACCTACCTCTCACTAGGACTGTTAACAAAAAAGGTTGAACGGCAAGATGCTTTTAACAGTACATGTCCGACTCGCTAGCTTCTAAGCTAATTGTAACATTACCGCCAATGGGGAAATGCTAACCGCGATTAGCATTAGCGAATATATGAATACCGTAGCTGTTGTGCTAGCAGCTAGCAGAGCTACGAGCTACGAGCAACAACAGTTATTGCCTCGTTGCTTTTAGATTCTAATGAGAAGACACGCTGCTTCGTTTTACTTCTTCCGTTTGGTAGCCTTGAGAGACCTTCTTCTGTAAGTATGTCTGCATGAAAAGATGTACGAATATATATTATATTCGCTAATGCTAATCGCGGTTAGCATTTCCCCATTGGCCGTAATGTTAAAATTAGCTTAGAAGCTAGCGACATGTTATGATGTTCAGAGAAGAAGACAACTTTAGTACTGTTAAAAGCATCTTGCTGTTCAACGGGGACACCTGCGGCTTATAGACCAGTGCGGCTTATCTATGTACAAATTCTTTTTTCCTTTTAAAAAATCAGCAGGTGCGGCCTATATACCGGTGCGCTCTATAGTCCGGAAAGTACGGTATCAAGGACACCACATAGTTCTATAGACTCTCTGTCCTGGGGATTATCAACATGGATATTAAAATCACCAACAATAACAACACAGTCAAAATCAATACAGATTACAGACAGCAGTTCAGTAAACTCATCAAAGGTTGCACAGTATTTAGGCGGTCTGTAAATGTTTAGGAATAAAGCTTGAGTGGAATTCAGAGCCACATATTCAAAAGAACTAAAATGACCAAAGGGCATCTGCTTGCATTGAAGAGAATCATTAAATAAAACAGCAACTCCACCTCCTTTCTTATGCGCTCTTGTTTCACTCATGAAACTGAAGTTGTGAGGTGTTGATTCAATAAGAACAGCTGCACTGTTATCTTGATTTAACCAAGTTTCAGTTAAAAACTAAATGTCCAGTTTGTGCCTAACAATAAAATCATTGATTAAAAATGTTTTTCCTGACAGAGACCTGACATTTAATAAAGCTAAGTTTAATGTGGTTAAAGCTTTCTTTGCCCAATTTATTTGGACAGGCTGACGAGGAATGTATGCTAAGTTTGATAAGTTTGCAGGTTTACTATTGTTTCTTCGCAGCCTCACCTTTCTTTTTCTATAAACTTGCAGGACAGGAATTGAGAAGGCTAGCTGCATACAGGGCCCCGACTTTTCCTGGAGAGAGTCATTGGTATCATTAGCCCTGTAGCCTGGACCCAGAAGATATCAATTATTTCCTTTATCAGGTAGGGGAGACAGAGGATGGTTGTGGAACCGGCGAGGAGTGTGTTTGGTTCCAGCAATGACCAGCTCTTTCATGTGGTCAGTGAACTCCAGATGGGGAGAGTGTGAGAGAGGAAAGGGACCTGGATGGAATTTGGGGGGTGGAAGTAGGTGCTGGGGAGGGAGGTAAAGACTCCGCGTCTAGGAAGGGTGGGGAAAGTGGGAGATCGGAGGCGGTCCCTGATGATGAGGTTGGAGACTCCTCCTTTTGGCTGTCGTTAGGCGGGGGCATCCTTCCCGTCAGGTCTCCATGGCGATGCTGTGTGGTTATCTCTTGTTTAGACTCCTCTTGTGTCTTGTCTTTGGCAGTAGGGACAGACGGGTGACGCAGGGACAAAAATAGGTTAGAGGTAAACAGTTTTACCCCTGACTTGTTCAGGCAAACTCTATGTGCTGTAAAAAGATGTCTGCGCTCCCAGAAAAGGTAGAAATTGTTGATAAAATGTACTGAATGGTCAGTACATGCAGTTTACTCTCACATTGACTCTCAGTTCTTACCCCGCTTTGAGGAGATAGCTGCTCATCCAGGTCATCAGACGGAGATTTAGGATCCTGCGACAATGGAGCAAACCTGTTTAGAAGTTGTAGGCTTGGTTGTTGTGGAGGTGTTTTACTTTTCTCAGCTGTCCTTGGCTTTGTCCGTCTGGGTGCAAGGGTTGAGGAGTAGTTCTGCCTGTGTGCTAGT
This sequence comes from Ophthalmolycus amberensis, assembly GCA_024529925.1. NCBI lineage: Eukaryota > Metazoa > Chordata > Actinopteri > Perciformes > Zoarcidae > Ophthalmolycus > Ophthalmolycus amberensis. The sequence goes on from JAFEUB010000357.1 coordinate 285,197, forward strand.
GCAGGCCAGCCAGTCGCATCACAAATCCCAGGGCGCTGGGCTCTGCCTGTTAGTCGTCCTCCCACATATTTTCTCTTCGGCTTTGCACCGAGAGAGTTCCAGGGAGGACTACCATTTGAAGATTCATTATCTGCGCTCTCCTCCTGTTTCTTGGTAGGCCTGGTTGTGCTAGTTAGCTGTGTCTTAGCTAGCGTTTGTCCAGTGTTTTGAGTCCATGGTAGAGTGGTATCATTCCCACACAGTCCATTTACCGCCACGTTTACTTCTAGTCTGTGGATTTTTGTTTCCAAGACTGCAATCTTCTGTAGGAGTTTGTAGTAGTCGTCCGTGGAGAAGGGAGGCATCTTGCTGCTACTTAGCTTTAACTTAGCTGCTAGTTAGCATTAGCTAACAATCCAAATAGCTCGCCGACTTTCTGGATTTGTCTTCACTCAAACGTTGAGTGATATATGTGATATATCTGGCAAGATATATGTGATATATCTGGCAAATTGAAGCAAGAAAATGCAAGCAGAGGCAAGCAGAGGCAAGAGCAAGCAGCAAAGCGACTGCACTCTCTCATCAAGGTCGTCGAGTGCTTAGGCACCGGTATCGGAAAAAACCCAAACGATACCCAACCCTACTGAGGGGTCAGGACAGGAAACCGGGTCGATCGGCCGCAGGGACCTCTGAGCGACGGGGCGACCGATCGCCCCGAGGCAGCAGAGAGAAGAGGTCTGGCGGGGGTGTAGGGCTTGACCGTGGCCTGGAGATAACCCAGGGGGGGGGGTTGGAGGAGTGAAGAGAAAGTTTCAAAGTTTTTAAGAATTGGAAGCAGATGTTAGGATTTTAGAGTGGAAGAAAGCAGCTTTAGCAGTAGAAAGAGGAGGAATAAGTGGAAGGAAGAGATTGGAAGTTATAATATTGTTCAGAGGAACTCCGTGGATTTTATCGAGCTGTATTCACTGTGTCTAGCAAGCCACACGTCGCTGTTTACTACAGCTGTAGGAACACTAAATAAACTGATTTGGCTGTGATTTAACGGCAATAAACCGACAAAAAGGGACTCCGAAATAACTACGTAATGATGCCGATATGTCGGCTACTTGTCTTCTCAATCACAAGTATATTTCACTTTATCTTATATTTCACTTTATTATATTTTACTTTATCTTATATTTTCTGTAAATTTAATTTGTTTCTACTTTGCATTGTTGTTGATTGTTGTTAAATGTTACGCACCTCCCGTCATGTCAAATTCCTTGTATGTTCAACATACGACGGCAATAAACGGATTCTGATACTGATTCTCCATGGAGCTCTGATGGATCGGTGCTAGGCTATGCTAACATCGTAGCAGCTCCACCAGCACTCAATAACGTCATGTAGACGTAAATACGGCAGCGTCTATTCATTGTTTGTACTGTATGGTTTACACACACACGTATACACACAGTTTGGTCCGGTCTCTGTTGATATGAGGTATCGTAGAGCTCTGGGTGAACACAGACGGCTACAGGATTTATTTCCTGATTCAACAACGGCAGGAAGTCAGTGATGACAGGGGGAGCAACTCAACGCTGATAGGCTATCGCGCCACAGCGTCACGCGATTATTTCGCAGAAGTTGAAAAATTTCAACTCACGCGGTGGACGCGTCCAACGCGCCATCGCAAATTCGCGCTGCGCCAGTCTCATCGCGTCTGTGCAGAGACTTTGTATGTAATCTCGACACGCGTCAAATTTTCGACACGTTTGGTGTGAACACGGCATTAGGCTCCGTCTGTCAGTACGCACTGAGTCCAACAGCCGTGGGGCAGGTGGGGTTGGCCGTGCAGGTCTGGAGGTGAAGGGACAGAGGTTGTCCAGAGAAGAGGAAAGGGTGGAGAGGAGAAGATCAGTAGCAGTATCAGGGGACAGCAGAGAGAAGGATTCAGGGTCAGGGAGAGCAGAGGTAACAGAAGAGGAAAGATCAGCCGGGAGAGGGAGCGGAGATGACTACGGGTAGAAACTAGGGGTGGGAATCACCAGAGTTCCCGCGATACGATATTATCACGATACTGCAATATTCTGAGTATTGCGATAACATTGGCCTATATTGCGATTTATTACTTTTTTCCACTTCAAATGATGTCCCCAAAGGAAAACTGTCAACATGTTTTATTTGATAAGATAAAGTTTTCAGTCTGTTCATCTCACTTCAATCATTTTTATTTGTTTGTATTACTACATAGTCCAACTGAACTAAATGCAAACGTGTGGACTCAGTATATGAACTATAACTTATATAAGTAGGATATTAGAGTTATATAACTCAGTATATGAACTATAACTTGTATAAGTAGGATATTAGAGTTATATAACTCAGTATATGAACTATAACTTGTATAAGTAGGATATTAGAGTTATATAACTCAGTATAACTTGTGATGCGTGGACGTGGAGGCAGAGAGACAGTGATGCGCTGCACTCTCCTCATGAGCCGGCTGCTGTTGGCAGGTTTCACCCCGTTGTGAGGTCAGATGTCTCTTTGTTTTGACCAACTTCCTACCAATCACACTGACCCAGGACCTTTGCTGACCTCACCAGAAAACAACTCAGCACCATCTAGTGGACTGAAGAAGCAATTAATTTGATTTTTCTAAAAACAAAAAAAAGATTATTATTATTTTTTTAATAGTTTATATAATAAAAGATCGATACTTGGCGTCCGTGTATCGATACAATATCGCCACGCAAAATATCGTGATACTATGCTGTATCGATTTGTTTTCCCACCCCTAGTAGAAACCATGTGGGTAGGTGGAGGAAGTACAGGGGGAGAGGAGAGGGAGTAGGACATGAAATAGTGGTCAGAGAGCTGGAGGGGAGTGACTCTCCTCCAGCTCCTCTATTTTGACGGGTGTGTCTGTTCTCTTCCAGCTCTTATTTTGACGAGCGCGTCTGTTCTCTTCCAGCTCTTATTTTGACGGGTGTGTCTGTTCTCTTCCAGCTCTTATTTTGACGAGCGCGTCTGTTCTCTTCCAGCTCTTATTTTGACGAGCGCGTCTGTTCTCTTCCAGCTCTTACTTTGACGGGTGTGTCTGTTCTCTTCCAGCTCTTATTTTGACGAGAAGGGTCTGGTGCGACAGCAGCTGGACTCGTTCGATGAGTTCATCCAGATGTCGGTTCAAAGGATCGTGGAGGATGCCCCGCCCATCGACCTGCAGGCTGAAGCCCAGCACACCTCAGGAGAGGTGGAGGAGCCGGTGAGGATCTGAATTAGGACCCATACCAGGACCTGGTTTTGGAGGTTTAGAGATGTTCAGAGCGACCTCCTTTAGTTGCAGTTCTGAGGGTATCTGTAGGAGGGTCCTGGTTTAAGCCTTTGTTTCACATCACTGTGACATCTTGTGTTTCAGCCTCGTTACCTACTGAAGTTTGAGCAGATTTACCTGTCGAAGCCAACCCACTGGGAGAGAGACGGAGCTCCGTCTCCCATGATGCCCAATGAAGCCAGACTGAGAAACCTCACGTGAGTCTCACCTGGTCTCCCTTAATCTCTCCCGGTCTCCCTTAATCTCTCCTGGTCTCCCTTAATCTCTCCTGGTCTCCCTTAATCTCTCCTGGTCTCCCTTAATCTCTCCTGGTCTCCCTTAGTCTCTCCTGGTCTCCCTTAATCTCTCCTGATCTCTCCTGGTCTCCCTTAATCTCTCCTGGTCTCCCTTAATCTCTCCTGGTCTCCCTTAATCTCTCCTGGTCCCCCCTTAATCTCTCCTGGTCTCCCTTAATCTCTCCTGGTCTCCCTTAGTCTCTCCTGGTCTCCCTTAGTCTCTCCTGGTCTCCCTTAATCTCTCCTGGTCCCCCCTTAATCTCTCCTGGTCTCCCTTAGTCTCTCCTGGTCTCCCTTAGTCTCTCCTGGTCTCCCTTAGTCTCTCCTGGTCTCCCTTAGTCTCTCCTGGTCTCCCTTAGTCTCTCCTGGTCTCCCTTAGTCTCTCCTGGTCTCCCTTAGTCTCTCCTGGTCCCCCTTAATCTCTCCTAGTCCCCCCCTTAATCTCTCCTGGTCCCCCCCTTAATCTCTCCTGGTCCCCCCCTTAATCTCTCCTGGTCCCCCCCTTAATCTCTCCTGGTCCCCCCTTAATCTCTCCTGGTCCCCCCTTAATCTCTCCTGGTCCCCCCTTAATCTCTCCTGGTCCCCCCTTAATCTCTCCTGGTCCTCCCTTAGTCTCTCCTGGTCCTCCCTTAGTCTCTCCTGATCTCCCTTAGTCTCTCCTGATCTCCCTTAGTCTCTCCTGATCTCCCTTAGTCTCTCCTGATCTCCCTTAGTCTCTCCTGATCTCCCTTAGTCTCTCCTGGTCTCCCCTTAATCTCTCCTGGTCTCCCCTTAATCTCTCCTGGTCTCCCTTAATCTCTCCTGGTCTCCCTTAATCTCTCCTGGTCTAACCCTAACCCTGGTCTGTGTGAAATCCCCCCCCCAGGTACTCGGCCCCCCTCTATGTTGACATCACAAAGACGATCATAAAGGAGGGTGAGGACCAGCTGCAGACTCAGCACCAGAAGACCTTCATTGGTAAAATTCCCATCATGCTTCGCTCCACCTACTGTCTGCTGAGCGGCCTGACGGACCGAGACCTGTGTGAGCTCAACGAGTGTCCGCTGGACCCCGGAGGTTACTTCATTATCAACGGCTCTGAGAAGGTATGACATCACCACGCACTGTTCTCTAGCGCCACATAGTGGATACAGGAACTGGTGGAATATTTGCACTGCATCATTTCCAGCGCCACAGTACGTACACGCATTAAAAATACGTCTAACTTGTGGGCGCGCTGTCTGATGGTCGCAGATATTTATGGACACTTCTGCCGGCGTCCCGCCAGTTCCCCCGAGGCAAGGGAAGATGGATGGATGGATGGATGGATGGATGGATGGATGGATGGATGGATAGATGGATAGATGGATGGATGGATGGATGGATGCTTTATTCATCTCCAGGGGGAAATGTGTATGTTACAGCAGCAAGACATACAAGTAAGCAACGTAACAGTGTAACCAAAATATTAAGTATTAAAAAATGCACAATATGTACAATGAAATAGAATAGTGTTGAATTAACTAACTAGGTGAAAATCAGGAGTGCAAAAATCTACCAGCAGTAAACGGCAGTGTAGCTATGTGGAGGATGATCTGGTCAGAGGTGATTTGTTATCGAGTCTTATAGCAGAGGGCAGGAATGTTCTCCTGTAGCCGTCCTGTGACAGCGGCGCTGGATCAGTCTGTTGGAGAAAGTGCTCCGCTGTCCCTGCAGTAGAATAGTAGTTTGTTCACAGAATTTGATGTATTCTGTGATGCAGTCCGTCATGCTGTTGATGTCCTCCCCATGTGGTCCACAGTGCACATCCCAATCCGTTGACTCAAAGCAGTCCTGCAGGGTGTCATTAGCCTCCCGAGACCACCTCCTCACAGTCCTGGTGGTCACAGGCAGCCTCTGCACCAGAGGAACATACCTGGGTGTCAACAGGATCAGGTTGTGATCAGACCTGCCAAGCGGGGGGAAGGCAGTGGTACTGTATGCATCCTTAGCATTAACATACAGTAGGTCCAGAGCTGTATTGTTCCGTGTGGGGCAGTCAACATACTGGTGGAAAGTCGGCAGGGCTTTATCCAGAGTGGTGTGGTTAAAGTCTCCAGTAATTGCCAAAAACGCACCAGGATGTTGACTCAACAGTCCAGACACAGTGGAGTGGATGGTGACCTGCAGCTTTCTGGACTTTGTTCCAGATATGTGGAGCAGAACAACTGAACGCTGCTTCTCCATGTTTAGTTCTGACTCTGGGAACAGGAAGTAGACCGGTCCCAGGCGACCTGAGGGGTCGGGATGGTTCATAAGGTAGCAGCAGATCAGAGATGTGTTTTGACCCTAAACCATTCAGTGCTTTATAAACCAACAGCAGGATGTTAAAATAAATTCTTTTTTGGACAGGAAGCCAGTGCAAAGACCTCAGAACTGGAGTGATGTGATCCACCCTCCTGGTCTTAGTGAGGACTCGAGCTGCAGCGTTCTGATTGACTCTGACTGACTTTTTACAGAGACCTGTAAACACACCGTTACAGAGAAGCTAATGCAGAGAAGCTAACGCAGGAGAGAGATGATCTCTTTTCTTAGTGCTGCAGCATTCTGGATCAGCTGGAGAGATTTAAGAGACGTATTTGAGCAGCCTGCTAATAAAGAGTCACAGCAATCTAGTCTAGAAGTAACAGACCATGTTTCTGCATCTCTGAGACGGATCCCTGTATTTTATCTTCTCTAAACTGGTGTGTTGATGGTTTCTCTGATCTGTTAACTGGTGTGTTGATGGTTTCTCTGATCTGTTAACTGGTGTGTTGATGGTTTCTCTGATCTGTTAACTGGTGTGTTGATGGTTTCTCTGATCTGTTAACTGGTGTGTTGATGGTTTCTCTGATCTGTTAACTGGTGTGTTGATGGTTTCTCTGATCTGTTAACTGGTGTGTTGATGGTTTCTCTGATCTGTTAACTGGTGTGTTGATGGTTTCTCTGATGTGTTGACTGGTGTGTTGATGGTTTCGCTGATCTGTTAACTGGTGTGTTGATGGTTTCGCTGATCTATTAACTGGTGTGTTGATGGTTTCTCTGATCTGTTAACTGGTGTGTTGATGGTTTCTCTGAGCTGTGAACTGGTGTGTTGATGGTTTCTCTGAGCCGTTAACTGGTGTGTTGATGGTTTCTCTGATCTGTTAACTGGTGTGTTGATGGTTTCGCTGATCTGTTAACTGGTGTGTTGATGGTTTCGCTGATCTGTTAACTGGTGTGTTGATGGTTTCTCTGATCTGTTAACTGGTGTGTTGATGGTTTCTCTGATCTGTTAACTGGTGTGTTGATGGTTTCTCTGATCTGTTAACTGGTGTGTTGATGGTTTCTCTGATCTGTTAACTGGTGTGTTGATGGTTTCTCTGATCTGTTAACTGGTGTGTTGATGGTTTCTCTGATCTGTTAACTGGTGTGTTGATGGTTTCTCTGATCTGTTAACTGGTGTGTTGATGGTTTCTCTGATCTGTTAACTGGTGTGTTGATGGTTTCTCTGATCTGTTAACTGGTGTGTTGATGGTTTCTCTGATCTGTTAACTGGTGTGTTGATGGTTTCTCTGATCTGTTAACTGGTGTGTTGATGGTTTCTCTGATCTCTAAACTGATTCCTCTCCTGGTGTTAAGGTGCTGATTGCTCAGGAAAAGATGGCCACCAACACGGTGTATGTGTTTGCCAAGAAAGACTCAAAGTACGCCTACACAGGGGAGTGTCGGTCCTGTTTGGAGAACTCGTCCCGTCCCACCAGCACCATCTGGGTCAGCATGATGGCCAGAGGAGGACAGGTGAGTCCTAGATACATTTAATGAACTCCATTGCTATCATCTTGATACACAACAAGAGGACAAGGGTGATTGATTATTTATTGCTTCTCACTCTCAGGGAGTGAAGAAGAGTGCCATCGGTCAGAGGATCGTGTCCACGCTGCCGTACATCAGACAGGAAGTACCCATCATCATCGTGTTTCGGGCGCTGGGCTTCGTGTCGGACAGAGACATCCTGGAACACATCATCTACGACTTTGACGACCCAGAGATGATGGAGATGGTCAGTCTGATTATCAGTTATTGATCAGGTAGTGATTGTTAGTTCATCATTAACAGTCTCTACAGTTGGAGTCATTGGGTCGCATTCACCTATATCTTTAATTTATCTAATTTTCTTTTTGTTCTGAAGAAAAATTTACGACGTGTTCTTAAATCACAGAATTGTTCGTATAATTATGAATACCGTAGTAAATTAAAGATGTGTCCCAGTTCATTCTAATTAACACAAGTAAACACGAATCCACATAGAAGGGCATGAGACAAATATTATAAATCATAAAAAAGATCCGATATAATACAACAAGAAAACTCTATAACCATGTGTGCGCTTGAGTCTGTGTAGATTCTGTTTTGGGGGAAACCGCGTAAGTTTACGGGCAGTGACATCACAGACCATTGTAGGCCCACTGGGCTGTGATGTCATAAGTGATGTCACTGTGCCTCCAGGTGAAGCCGTCTCTGGACGAAGCGTTTGTGATCCAGGAACAGAACGTGGCGTTAAACTTTATTGGTTCCAGAGGAGCGAAACCCGGAGTGACCAAAGAACGAAGAATCAAATATGCAAAAGAAGTTCTGCAGAAAGAGATGCTGCCGCACGTCGGAGTCAGCGACTTCTGTGAGACCAAGAAGGCCTACTTCTTAGGGTGAGTCCCACCTGTACAGGTGTCTTTTGAGACCAAGTCCGGGTCAGTATGTAGTATGTCTGTAGGTTCAGAGGTTTCTGCCGGTTAAAGAGGAGTTTTTCTTGAATGTTGTATATTTTAGGTCTAGATCGGCTCTTCATGAAAAGTAACTCGACATAACTTCTGTTATGATTCAGCGCCATATAAATAAAAATGGGCTTGACTTGAATTGTGTATTACTGTGTTGTATGTGTGTATTACTCCCTCTTCAGGTACATGGTCCACAGGTTAGAGTCAGTATGTGTGTATTACTGTGTGTATTTATAGTGTGTATTACTACCTCTTCAGGTTAGGGTTAGTGTGTGTGTATTAGTGTGTATTTATAGTGTGTATTACTACCTCTTCAGGTTAGAGTTAGTTTGTGTGTATTAGTGTGTATTTATAGTGTGTATTACTACCTCTTCAGGTTAGGGTTAGTGTGTGTGTATTAGTGTGTATTTATAGTGTATTACTACCTCTTCAGGTTAGGGTTAGTTTGTGTGTATTGTGTATTTATAGTGTATTACTACCTCTTCAGGTTAGAGTTAGTTTGTGTGTATTAGTGTGTATTTATAGTGTGTATTACTACCTCTTCAGGTTAGGGTTAGTGTGTGTGTATTAGTGTGTATTTATAGTGTATTACTACCTCTTCAGGTTAGGGTTAGTATGTGTGTATTTATAGTGTATTACTACCTCTTCAGGTTAGGGTTAGTATGTGTGTATTTATAGTGTATTACTACCTCTTCAGGTTAGGGTTAGTATGTGTGTATTTATAGTGTATTACTACCTCTTCAGGTTAGAGTTAGTTTGTGTATTACTGTGTATTTATAGTGTGTATTACTACCTCTTCAGGTTAGGGTTAGTATGTGTGTATTTATAGTGTGTATTACTACCTCTTCAGGTTAGGGTTAGTTTGTGTGTATTAGTGTGTATTTATAGTGTATTACTACCTCTTCAGGTTAGGGTTAGTTTGTGTGTATTAGTGTGTATTTATAGTGTATTACTACCTCTTCAGGTTAGAGTTAGTTTGTGTGTATTAGTGTGTATTTATAGTGTGTATTACTACCTCTTCAGGTTAGGGTTAGTATGTGTGTATTAGTGTGTATTTATAGTGTATTACTACCTCTTCAGGTTAGGGTTAGTTTGTGTGTATTAGTGTGTATTTATAGTGTATTACTACCTCTTCAGGTTAGGGTTAGTTTGTGTGTATTGGTGTGTATTTATAGTGTATTACTACCTCTTCAGGTTAGGGTTAGTTTGTGTGTATTAGTGTGTATTTATAGTGTGTATTACTACCTCTTCAGGTTAGGGTTAGTTTGTGTGTATTACTGTGTATTTATAGTGTGTATTACTACCTCTTCAGGTTAGGGTTAGTTTGTGTGTATTACTGTGTATTTATAGTGTGTATTACTACCTCTTCAGGTTAGGGTTAGTTTGTGTGTATTACTGTGTATTTATAGTGTGTATTACTACCTCTTCAGGTTAGGGTTAGTTTGTGTGTATTAGTGTGTATTTATAGTGTGTATTACTACCTCTTCAGGTTAGGGTTAGTATGTGTGTATTAGTGTGTATTTATAGTGTATTACTACCTCTTCAGGTTAGGGTTAGTATGTGTGTATTAGTGTGTATTTATAGTGTATTACTACCTCTTCAGGTTAGGGTTAGTTTGTGTGTATTAGTGTGTATTTATAGTGTGTATTACTACCTCTTCAGGTTAGGGTTAGTTTGTGTGTATTAGTGTGTATTTATAGTGTGTATTACTACCTCTTCAGGTTAGGGTTAGTTTGTGTGTATTGTGTATTTATAGTGTATTACGATCTCTTCAGGTTAGTTAGTTTGTGTGTATTAGTGTGTATTTATAGTGTATTACTACCTCTTCAGGTTAGGGTTAGTTTGTGTGTATTAGTGTGTATTTATAGTGTATTACTACCTCTTCAGGTTAGGGTTAGTGTGTGTGTATTAGTGTGTATTTATAGTGTGTTACTACCTCTTCAGGTTAGGGTTAGTATGTGTGTATTTATAGTGTATTACTACCTCTTCAGGTTAGGGTTAGTATGTGTATTTATAGTGTATTACTACCTCTTCAGGTTAGGGTTAGTATGTGTGTATTTATAGTGTATTACTACCTCTTCAGGTTAGAGTTAGTTTGTGTATTACTTTGTATTTATAGTGTGTATTACTACCTCTTCAGGTTAGGGTTAGTATGTGTGTATTTATAGTGTGTATTACTACCTCTTCAGGTTAGGGTTCGTTTGTGTGTATTAGTGTGTATTTATAGTGTGTATTACTACCTCTTCAGGTTAGGGTTAGTTTGTGTGTATTAGTGTGTATTTATAGTGTATTACTACCTCTTCAGGTTAGGGTTAGTATGTGTGTATTTATAGTGTATTACTACCTCTTCAGGTTAGGGTTAGTATGTGTGTATTGGTGTGTATTTATAGTGTATTACTACCTCTTCAGGTTAGGGTTAGTTTGTGTGTATTAGTGTGTATTTATAGTGTGTATTACTACCTCTTCAGGTTAGGGTTAGTATGTGTGTATTAGTGTGTATTTATAGTGTATTACTACCTCTTCAGGTTAGGGTTAGTTTGTGTGTATTAGTGTGTATTTATAGTGTATTACTACCTCTTCAGGTTAGGGTTAGTTTGTGTGTATTTATAGTGTGTATTACTACCTCTTCAGGTTAGGGTTAGTTTGTGTGTATTGTGTATTTATAGTGTATTACGATCTCTTCAGGTTAGGGTTAGTTTGTGTGTATTTATAGTGTATTACTACCTCTTCAGGTTAGGGTTAGTATGTGTGTATTAGTGTGTATTACTACCTCTTCAGGTTAGGGTTAGTTTGTGTGTATTAGTGTGTATTTATAGTGTATTACTACCTCTTCAGGTTAGGGTTAGTTTGTGTGTATTTATAGTGTGTATTACGATCTCTTCAGGTTAGGGTTAGTTTGTGTGTATTTATAGTGTGTATTACGATCTCTTCAGGTTAGGGTTAGTTTGTGTGTATTTATAGTGTGTATTACGATCTCTTCAGGTTAGGGTTAGTTTGTGTGTATTTATAGTGTGTATTACTACCTCTTCAGGTTAGGGTTAGTATGTGTGTATTAGTGTGTATTTATAGTGTATTACTACCTCTTCAGGTTAGGGTTAGTTTGTGTGTATTAGTGTGTATTTATAGTGTATTACTACCTCTTCAGGTTAGGGTTAGTATGTGTGTATTAGTGTGTATTACTACCTCTTCAGGTTAGGGTTAGTTTGTGTGTATTAGTGTGTATTTATAGTGTATTACTACCTCTTCAGGTTAGGGTTAGTTTGTGTGTATTAGTGTGTATTTATAGTGTATTACTACCTCTTCAGGTTAGGGTTAGTATGTGTGTATTTATAGTGTATTACTACCTCTTCAGGTTAGGGTTAGTATGTGTGTATTAGTGTGTATTTATAGTGTATTACTACCTCTTCAGGTTAGGGTTAGTTTGTGTGTATTAGTGTGTATTTATAGTGTGTATTACTACCTCTTCAGGTTAGGGTTAGTATGTGTGTATTAGTGTGTATTCATAGTGTATTACTACCTCTTCAGGTTAGGGTTAGTTTGTGTGTATTAGTGTGTATTTATAGTGTATTACTACCTCTTCAGGTTAGAGTTAGTTTGTGTGTATTAGTGTGTATTTATAGTGTGTATTACTACCTCTTCAGGTTAGGGTTAGTATGTGTGTATTAGTGTGTATTTATAGTGTATTACTACCTCTTCAGGTTAGGGTTAGTTTGTGTGTATTAGTGTGTATTTATAGTGTGTATTACTACCTCTTCAGGTTAGGGTTAGTTTGTGTGTATTACTGTGTATTTATAGTGTGTATTACTACCTCTTCAGGTTAGGGTTAGTTTGTGTGTATTAGTGTGTATTTATAGTGTGTATTACTACCTCTTCAGGTTAGGGTTAGTTTGTGTGTATTAGTGTGTATTTATAGTGTGTATTACTACCTCTTCAGGTTAGGGTTAGTATGTGTGTATTAGTGTGTATTTATAGTGTGTATTACTACCTCTTCAGGTTAGGGTTAGTATGTGTGTATTAGTGTGTATTTATAGTGTATTACTACCTCTTCAGGTTAGGGTTAGTATGTGTGTATTAGTGTGTATTTATAGTGTATTACTACCTCTTCAGGTTAGGGTTAGTTTGTGTGTATTAGTGTGTATTTATAGTGTATTACTACCTCTTCAGGTTAGGGTTAGTTTGTGTGTATTAGTGTGTATTCATAGTGTATTACTACCTCTTCAGGTTAGGGTTAGTGTGTGTGGGTTAGTATGTGTATTTATAGTGTATTACTACCTCTTCAGGTTAGGGTTAGTATGTGTGTATTTATAGTGTATTACTACCTCTTCAGGTTAGGGTTAGTTTGTGTGTATTAGTGTGTATTTATAGTGTATTACTACCTCTTCAGGTTAGAGTTAGTATGTGTATTTATAGTGTATTACTACCTCTTCAGGTTAGGGTTAGTATGTGTGTATTAGTGTGTATTTATAGTGTATTACTACCTCTTCAGGTTAGGGTTAGTTTGTGTGTATTAGTGTGTATTTATAGTGTATTACTACCTCTTCAGGTTAGGGTTAGTTTGTGTGTATTAGTGTGTATTTATAGTGTATTACTACCTCTTCAGGTTAGGGTTAGTATGTGTGTATTTATAGTGTATTACTACCTCTTCAGGTTAGGGTTAGTATGTGTGTATTAGTGTGTATTTATAGTGTATTACTACCTCTTCAGGTTAGGGTTAGTTTGTGTGTATTAGTGTGTATTTATAGTGTGTATTACTACCTCTTCAGGTTAGGGTTAGTATGTGTGTATTAGTGTGTATTTATAGTGTATTACTACCTCTTCAGGTTAGAGTTAGTTTGTGTATTAGTGTGTATTTATAGTGTATTACTACCTCTTCAGGTTAGGGTTAGTTTGTGTGTATTTATAGTGTGTATTACTACCTCTTCAGGTTAGGGTTAGTTTGTGTGTATTGTGTATTTATAGTGTATTACGATCTCTTCAGGTTAGGGTTAGTTTGTGTGTATTAGTGTGTATTTATAGTGTATTACTACCTCTTCAGGTTAGGGTTAGTATGTGTGTATTAGTGTGTATTACTACCTCTTCAGGTTAGGGTTAGTTTGTGTGTATTTATAGTGTGTATTACTACCTCTTCAGGTTAGGGTTAGTATGTGTGTATTAGTGTGTATTACTACCTCTTCAGGTTAGGGTTAGTTTGTGTGTATTAGTGTGTATTACTACCTCTTCAGGTTAGGGTTAGTTTGTGTGTATTTATAGTGTGTATTACGATCTCTTCAGGTTAGGGTTAGTATGTGTGTATTAGTGTGTATTACTACCTCTTCAGGTTAGGGTTAGTTTGTGTGTATTTATAGTGTGTATTACTACCTCTTCAGGTTAGGGTTAGTATGTGTGTATTAGTGTGTATTTATAGTGTATTACTACCTCTTCAGGTTAGGGTTAGTTTGTGTGTATTAGTGTGTATTTATAGTGTATTACTACCTCTTCAGGTTAGGGTTAGTTTGTGTGTATTAGTGTGTATTTATAGTGTATTACTACCTCTTCAGGTTAGGGTTAGTATGTGTGTATTAGTGTGTATTACTACCTCTTCAGGTTAGGGTTAGTTTGTGTGTATTTATAGTGTGTATTACGATCTCTTCAGGTTAGGGTTAGTATGTGTGTATTAGTGTGTATTTATAGTGTATTACTACCTCTTCAGGTTAGGGTTAGTATGTGTATTAGTGTGTATTTATAGTGTATTACTACCTCTTCAGGTTAGGGTTAGTATGTGTGTATTGGTGTGTATTTATAGTGTATTACTACCTCTTCAGGTTAGGGTTAGTATGTGTATTAGTGTGTATTTATAGTGTATTACTACCTCTTCAGGTACATGGTCCACAGGTTGCTGCTCGCTGCTCTCGGCAGAAGAGAGCTGGACGACAGAGATCACTATGGCAACAAGAGACTGGACCTGGCTGGGCCGCTGTTGGCCTTCCTGTTCAGAGGGTGTGGCTTCTGATCATATATTTACTGATATGAACATTAATTTGTACCATCATTTACAATGTTATTTTGAAGTACATTGAATCAGATCTATATTCTGAGAATGAATATAACAACATAACCTTCCTGTTCAGCATGTTTAAGAACCTGTTGAAGGAAATCAGGATCTACGCTCAGAAGTTTATCGACAGAGGAAAAGACTTCAACCTGGAGCTCGCCATTAAAACCAGAATCATCTCAGACGGCCTGAAGTACTCACTGGCCACTGGAAACTGGGGGGATGTGAAGAAGGCTCACCAGGCCCGAGCCGGAGTGTCACAGGTGAGAACACCTGATCCGTTCTTTCATCGAGTTCTGATCACAGCTCAGTGAAGACGTCATCCTGTTTCTTCTCTTCTTGTAGGTGTTGAACCGTCTGACCTTTGCTTCCACTCTGTCTCACCTCCGCCGAGTCAACTCTCCAATCGGCAGAGACGGCAAACTGGCAAAACCCAGACAGCTTCACAACACTCTGTGGGGAATGGTGTGTCCGGCCGAGACGCCCGAGGTAAGAAAACAGAAACAAAGGATCCTAAAATAAATATAAGCTGAGACAAGACAATAATCTGAGTCTAGTTTAACTCTGGAGACCAACGTCTGTGACACAAACTGAGCTCAATCTATTGCTTAGTGTTGTCAATAGATTGATGATCAATGTGTTTCAGGGTCACGCTGTGGGTCTGGTGAAGAACTTGGCCCTCATGGCCTACATCTCTGTGGGCTCTCAGCCGTCTCCCATCCTGGAGTTTCTGGAGGAGTGGAGTATGGAGAACTTGGAGGAGATCTCACCTGCTGCCATCGCAGAGTCAGTCGCTTCAGCATGATTTCATGTTTTAACTGAGATGTTTTAGTGCAGTAGTGAACTTCATTCTTCCTGTAGAATGTCTCAAACTGACCGACAGATGGCACCATAGCTTAGTAAGCTTAGGCTATATCATTGACTACTGCAGTGTTAAACGGAGTTTCATGAATCAATAATCAAACATTCAATGTTTAAATAAAACTTCAACTGTGCTGGAACTCTGTGACTTTACACGTGATATTTTGTGTTCTAATGTTTTAGCGCCACTAAGATCTTTGTAAACGGTTGCTGGGTAGGAATCCACAAAGATCCCGAACAACTGATGAACACACTGAGGAAACTTCGCAGACAGATGGACATCATCGTGTCCGAGGTAACTAAACCAATTTTATCGAATAAAAAAACTCTTGTATCAATCCATTACTGTCATATCCACACTAACTAGAATCAGAATCAGAACCGTTTATTGCCATGCATGCCACAAGCACGCCGGCCCGTTTCCCTCTCCTCCGTCGTCTCACTGCATGAGTTAAGGTGAGCGCACCTTTGACAAGAACGTCCAGTAATTCCACAGAAGTTAGCAGAAAAGTTGGAAGTAAGTCCGCTGGAGTTGTTCCCCTGATGTTCATGAGCTCATCTCTGGTGAAAGAGCTCCGAGTATCACAGCAGAAAACTGAATTAACGACAAAAACACAAAACAATGAGCACCAACACACCGAGGCAGCCGTCTTGGATAACTGTCGTGTCCACACTGACTAACCGTCGTGTCCACACTGACTAACCGTCGTGTCCACACTGACTAACCGTCGTGTCCACACTGACTAACCGTCGTGTCCACACTGACTAACCGTCGTGTCCACACTGACTAACCGTCGTGTCCACACTGACTAACCGTCGTGTCCACACTGACTAACAGTTGTTGAGTATCTGAGCTCAGGGTTCCTGTTGCTTGTGAACATTTCAGGTATCGATGATCAGAGACATCAGAGAGCGTGAGATCAGAATCTACACAGACGCTGGACGAATCTGCCGACCACTACTGATCGTCGAGAAACAGAAACTACTGCTGAAGAGACGACACATCGACCAGCTGAAGGAAAGAGAGTACAACAATTACAGGTGAGACGGACTCCAGGTGAGACGGACTCCAGGTGAGATGGTAAATGAAATGAGAGATCATTTATTTATTATTAGAGTATTTCGGGCCCGAGCACCGATTTAGTCGGAGCGGAGGACCTATTGTTCTTCTAATGTTGATTATTATTTTACCACTTTCATCGCAAAAAGGAGGTGCTTGGGATACTGGAAACCTTTTGAAATTTGGCGCGCAAGCCAGAATTTGCGAAAATTGCAGTGTGATTGGGGCGTCCAGCTGCGGTATGAAATATTGGCTCGATAGCGCCCCCTATTGAGTAGCCCCAACATTGGGTTTCACCTAGCTGTATGCAATTTGGTAGGTATGTGGATCGTGATGGGACGTACAAAAAATCCTCTTGGAATTTTTCACGAAACCAAACAGGAAGTCGGCCATTTTGAATTGTATGACTTTTTTTGACCATTTCAAGGCGTCATACTTTAACGAACTCCTCCCAGAGATTTGACCCGATTGGCTTCAGATTCGGTCAGTATGCTCTTGAGACCGTGGCAGTGAAAAGTTACTCAAAGTTATCCAACTATGTATCCGTGGCTTAAAAAAAACACCATTCGCCATGAAACAGGAAGTTGTGGTAATTCGGCCGTACATTGTCGAATCTGCTCCAAATCTCTCATATGTCATAACATCCTGACCCGGAACACATCTATATGATAATTTAGAATCATAGTGATAGCGCCACCTAGTGGCAACCGGAAGTTGTACGTTGTGTACTTTGACATCCTGCTCCTCACAGATTAATCAGATCCCTCTCAAATGTTGTCAGAGAAGTCTTAAGACCTTGATAATGCTTCATTGTGAAGATTGTAAGAAGTTACTGAAGGGCGGCGATGTGGCGGCTCTGCGAATTTCGATCCTTCGCCATGAACGAATAAACTGATGTAACTCGACTCCACATCATCAGATCTTTACCAGATTTCACATGCTTGATTAGACTCCAGGCCTGAAGACATCTGCAGGCCAATTTTGAATCAGTCATAGCGCCACCTACTGGTAACAGTCAGTTAATGTCTCTATACTTTGGCTTGTTTCTCTTAGTAGGTAAATCAAATCAACATCAAGTTACCTCCACACAAATGTAAGAAGTTCATAATGCCAGTTCATGAAGCTTTTGATGTCTCGTCGAATGCCGTTGCCGTGGCGACGCAGTCTTCGTCGTGAAAAACGAAGGTAATTTTGAGAGACTAAAAATGCTCGAAACATAAGCAAACTTGGCAAACAGATTACACGCCCAAAATGTAGTTATATGATTTTATTCGTTCAGAGTGGCAAATCGGCTCAATAGCGCCTCCTACAAAATTTCGACGAAGCAGCCCTCGCAGTATGTTTCACATAGATTTACAAAATTTGTTAGGCACATGTATCGCATGTGGACTTAAAAGAAAGTCTCTTGGGACCATGCTCTAAACGCAGGAAATATCATCTAACTCATGCACGCAGTGTATGATGGTCACAGAAATGCATGGCCGCATAAACCAGAGAGGTGTCAGTACCCTCGACGTGCGTGAAGTTGCGAGGGCTCGATCAATGCTGCTCACAGCTTTAATTATTATTTATAATTCATCCAGTTAAATTTGAAAACTGTAATAATAAATAATGCTGAGATAATATTCAATTGAACTTCCTTTAATTAATTAAAGTCAGTGGACTACATACAGACGTTAATACAACTGTTGGCTATTTCAATAATTATGGAACTAAATCATAGAACAAGTCAGACATTATTGTCTAGTATATTAATGAAATACCTCTGTGGTAGAGTTTGACCATTGTTCCTGTAGTTTCTGGATTGGTCTTTTATAGTTTGATGGTTGTTGCGAAAGTTGTTCCTGTAAAATTTGTTGGCAACTCTGGTAAGGTTTCTGTTGAATTAAAGGTGTTGTTGTTTGTGCTGGTCAGCTGGCAGGATTTGGTGGCGAGCGGTGTCGTGGAGTACATCGACACTCTGGAGGAGGAGACGGTGATGCTCGCCATGACTCCCGATGACCTCCAGGAGAAGGGCGTGGCCTACTGCTCCACTTATACACATTGTGAGATCCACCCGTCCATGATCCTCGGAGTCTGTGCTTCTATCATCCCTTTCCCCGATCACAACCAGGTACAAACTAAAACTAGGAATTATTTATAATGTCAACACTCTTTCTCAGTGACATGTTCCACCATTTTCTTTGGTCTGTTCAGTCTCCCAGGAACACGTACCAGTCTGCTATGGGTAAACAGGCCATGGGGGTCTACATCACCAACTTCCATGTACGAATGGACACGCTGGCTCACGTGTTGTACTACCCTCAGAAACCACTAGTCACCACCCGGTCCATGGAGTACCTGCGATTTAGGGAGCTGCCCGCAGGTAACACACCTGTACAGTCAGACTGATGACTTTAACAAAGAGCTGTCTGCAGGTAACACACCTGTACAGTCAGACTGATGACTTTAACAAAGAGCTGTCTGCAGGTAACACACCTGTACAGCCAGACTGATGACTTTAACAAAGAGCTGTCTGCAGGTAACACACCTGTACAGCCAGACTGATGACTTTAACAAAGAGCTGTCTGCAGGTAACACACCTGTACAGTCAGACTGATGACTTTAACAAAGAGCTGCCTGCAGGTAACACACCTGTACAGTCAGACTGAAGACTTTATACACTCATTCAGTGAGTTTATAGAACTCCCAAATTAATTCAATAAGTTTCAGTTGTAGGTCAGCCCATTGTTTTGAGTCTCAATACTTACCTGAAAACAGGTGAGTTTTCTTTGTCTGTGTTTTTAGGCAACCTTGTTGTTTGCCCTGCTCGCAGACTGTCAGGTAGAGCTCTTGAGCGTCTCTACCTGAAGCTTTCTTCTCGTGTTTCAGGTATCAACTCCATCGTGGCGATTGCGTCGTACACAGGATACAACCAGGAGGACTCTGTGATCATGAACAGGTCGGCCGTGGATCGAGGCTTCTTTAGGTCAGTTACTAACTTCTACACCCGAGTGTGTTACTGGTGTAACCAGACTTTTGGATACTGGTGTCAGCCAAATGTTTCTGGTGTAATTCTGCTGTTTGTCATCCTGCAGGTCCGTTTTCTATCGGTCCTACAAAGAGCAGGAGTCCAAGAAAGGTTTTGATCAGGAGGAGATCTTTGAGAAGCCGACACGTGAAACATGTCAGGGTGAGAACTGATGAGAAAAGCTAAACGCTGACTTCTGTCTTCTAGTCTATCTATCATCTCAGGTGTTATAACAGCATCCAGTCACAGGTGTCGGATGTCAGTGGGGGGCGGGGCTAGTCTTAAGTCACAAATTGAGAATAAATTAAAATCATCCTCAGGTATGAGACACGCCATCTACGACAAACTAGATGATGACGGGCTTATCGCGCCCGGCGTTCGTGTCTCCGGTGAGGACGTGATCATCGGGAAGACGGTGACGCTGCCGGAGACTGACGACGAGCTGGACAGCACCAACCGTCGCTACACCAAGAGAGACTGCAGCACTTTTCTGAGAACCAGCGAGACCGGCATCGTGGACCAGGTGATGGTCACTCTGAACCAGGAGGGCTACAAGTTCTGCAAGATCAGGGTGAGTACATCACATCAGACATCAGACCTAATACATCTGTTGGTAAAACACCCGACTCGCCATGGTCACCTGTTACGTGTTTAACTAACAGGTGAACACGGTGAGTCTGGTGTTTTACTGACTCACCGTGTTCACCTGACAGCTTAGGTCTTTCTGAGGAGAAGATTTTTTGCTTTTTCTGATGAGTGTCTTGTTTCGTGCAGGTTCGCTCAGTGCGGATTCCTCAGATTGGAGACAAGTTCGCCAGCCGTCACGGTCAAAAAGGAACCTGTGGAATCCAGTACAGACAAGAGGTAAACAGGAAATAACTGAAGGGAGGTAAACAATATTATTAAACAGCTGCAGACGCTTTAGTGAAACGAATCGGTCATCTCCATGTTCTATGATGGTGGACCAGCTACTGAGCCTTTCAGTTTGCAGACCAGATTTTGTGTTGTATCCCAATGCTGAGACGTGATGTGAAGCTGTGACATCTCCTCTTTTAAAGGAGACATGTTACGCTCATTTCCTAGTTGATACTTTTGGGTTTGTACTCAAACATGTTGCCATGCTTTAATGTTCTCATACCGTCTGTCTGAATATGTCTGTACTATGGATGTTGATAATTAACTTCTTAACGGTTAACCGACAATAAGAATTTAGACTGACGAATGCTGTCAGTCAAACGGAAAATAAAATATGGATAAAGAGAGCAGCTGTTCACTTTAAGGACAGGAGCTCCCCCAGTGTGCTCTCTGTGGATACACCCACAGTGGGCGTTCCTCTGTGGATACACCGCCAGTGTGCTCTCTGTGGATACACCCGCAGTGGGCGTTCCTCTGTGGATACACCCGCAGTGGGCGTTCCTCTGTGGATACACCCGCAGTGGGCGTTCCTCTGTGGATACACCCGCAGTGGGCGTTCCTCTGTGGATACACCGCCAGTGGGCGTTCCTCTGTGGATACACCGCCAGTGGGCGTTCCTCTGTGGATACACCCGCAGTGGGCGTTCCTCTGTGGATACACCCGCAGTGGGCGTTCGTCTGTGGATACACCAGCAGTGGGCGTTCCTCTGTGGATACACCAGCAGTGGGCGTTCCTCTGTGGATACACCAGCAGTGGGCGTTCCTCTGTGGATACACCCGCAGTGGGCGTTCCTCTGTGGATACACCCGCAGTGGGCGTTCCTCTGTGGATACACCCGCAGTGGGCGTTCCTCTGTGGATACACCCGCAGTGGGCGTTCCTCTGTGGATACACCAGCAGTGGGCGTTCCTCTGTGGATACACCCGCAGTGGGCGTTCCTCTGTGGATACACCCGCAGTGGGCGTATGAATCAGAATCAGAACAGTTTATTGCCAATGTATGTTTCGCATACAAGGAATTTGTCATGGCGGGAGGTGCAAAACATTAAACAATCAACACAGTGCAAGAAATGGAAACATATTACAATTTACAATAGAATATAAAATAAAGTGCACAGACAAATGGATAATAGTACTTTAAACAAGTGTATTTAAATGTGCGGGGGAGTGACCGGTAGGAAATTGTCCTGGGGATGACAGTCAGTGGGGGTCCCGGGCTCTGTTAATGAGCCCGACTGCGGACGGGAAGAAACTGTTGATGTGGCGTGAGGTCTTGGTCCTGATGGACCGCAGCCTCCTGCCAGATGGAAGGGGCACCAACAGTTCATGTCCAGGGTGAGAGGGGTTGGCTACCATCTTCCTTGCTTGCTTCAGGGTAGGGCTGGGCGGTATACCGGTTTTAATTTCCCGTACGATATGATTTTTTCATATACCGTCATACCAGTGCACAGCCGACGCAACTTCTGTCGCTCTTCAACAGGCAGCAAAATATGTTGTTCGCCGCTGTGAGCGCTACTTCTTCATCTTCTTCTTCTAGTTTTACGGCGGTTGGCATCCATCTTATTGATGCATTACCACCACCTTCTGCTCCGGAGTGTGGATCAGACATTAGGCTGTGGGCGCTGCAGGCAGAGCTAGTTGTCTTAAGTGTATTGAGAGGGAACCCTAGTCATGGTTATAACTTTAGAACAACAATTAATAACCCACAACTAATGCTCTGTAACAGAGTAAAACACCACGAAACAACAGTTTGTCACGGATAAACAATTTGTAACACTAATAATTGTACATTTATAAAATTTCACCGCCGAACTGCATGCTGGGTACAGCTCGCTAACAGCAGTCTGCTAACAGCTGGGAGAGGCTCTGTCACTCCAGTTACATTAAAGAACAGAAAAGAGCGATGCAGGATGAACAAAGACTGAACAACAAAAGGTATTTAGGTCAGACACATGCAACGCTGATTACCGTAATATATGTGGTATTTGTTATAAATGTACGTTGGTACATAGAGTGATAAGAAGCTGTACATGGAGGGACTTAGGACCCAGGGGAATGTAGGTGAAGGAAACAGGAAGTGCCGGAACGGAAGACACGCCACACAAATAGCTGTTCACCGCTCGCTGGCCGGCTGGTTGTTTTCGCCGTTAATTAATGAATCCTTTAACGTGGAAGAAAAATACCGTGATATACAGTGAAACCGCCAGAATCTTACAAAATACAGTGATATGCATTTTTGGTCATACCGCCCAGCCCTACTTCAGGGTCCTTGAAGTGAACAACTCCTGGAGGGACGGCAGATTGCAGCCGATCACCTTCTCAGCAGAGCGAATGATGCGCTGCAGTCTGCCCTTGGCAGTGGCTGCAGCGTACCAGACGGTGATGGAGGAGCAGAGGATGGACTCAATGATGGCTGTGTAGAAATGCACCATCATTGTCTTTGGCAGGTTGAACTTCTTCAGCTGCCTCAGGAAGTACATCCTCTGCTGAGCCTTCCTGGTGATGGAGCTGATGTTCAGCTCCCACTTGAGGTCCTGGGATATGATGGAGCCCAGGAAGAGGAAGGACTCCACCGCTGATGGTCCTGGAGGTTGAGACGTGGTCTCAGTGAAGCACAAAACGGAGGATGAAAAACGTCTCTGTCTCTCCCCACCAGTAGCTGAAGTTCGTCCAGTTTGTTGCACAGTGAGCGGACGTTGGAGAGAAATATGCCCGGCATTATTGTGATGTTATTTGTGTAGTCAGTCGCTGTCCTCTGATCCTGGATCAGTTCGTGAACATAACATCAGGTTAATGTGGATCAATGATGATGATCAGACTTCAGTTCCAGGAAACAATCTATAATTCATTGTGTTTTGTGTTGAAGGACATGCCGTTCACCTGTGAGGGAATCACACCTGACATCATCATCAACCCTCACGCCATCCCGTCCAGAATGACAGTCGGCCATCTGATCGAGTGTCTGCAGGGCAAGGTAGTAATCAATGATATATATTGGATAACTTCAACGTAATAGCTCCGATTACAACTAATTATCACAAATTAAAAATGTTTAGTTTCTGCCAAATTAATGTCGTGTCAAAAGGTAATATAATACATTATAATCAGATATTAATTATCAGGATATGGTAATATTCATAACACATTAACAATAATTACTAAAGTATTGACAATAATAAATAGATATTGCCTGACAGGTTCTCACATATTTACATCATAAATCATTTTTGCATTGTTTGTCTGGTTTCAGGTTTCTGCGAACAAAGGTGAGATTGGCGACGCGACACCGTTTAACGACGCAGTCAATGTGCAGAAAGTGTCGAACCTGCTGTCTGAATACGGATACCACCTGAGAGGAAATGAGGTGACTCTCACTGTTTAGTTCCTGTTTAACTCAAACACCTGTGTGATGTCACTGTGACTCAATGGACTGAACGTTCAGTCATGATCATCATCAGTAGAGAGTAATATTTATGTTTGATTGAAGATGATTAGTTTAAAGAGATAGTTTTGAGGTAGGGTTGTATTCATGAAGTACTTAAACTCAGGGTATTACCTCCAGTAGATGAGTTCACATTTTCAGACTAACTGATCGCGTCACACTTTGAGACTTTAAACAGTTTAACGGGCTCTGTTAGGTTCTCAGGGAGTAAGCTCAACTCTCTTTATTGATTATCAATCTATGACCAGGTTCTGTATAACGGGTTCACGGGGAGGAAGCTGACGTCTCAGATCTTCATTGGTCCAACTTATTATCAACGTCTGAAACACATGGTTGACGATAAGATCCACTCGAGGGCCCGTGGCCCTGTCCAGATCCTCAACAGGCAGCCGATGGAGGGACGATCACGGTGAGTGAGATACCCGTCTGAGTCACCTGTCTGTGGTTCGAGGAGATGGAGCGTGACTGTTGGATCACTCACCTGTCTGTCTCACCTTTCTGTCTGTCAGTGATGGTGGTCTGCGGTTTGGGGAGATGGAGCGTGACTGTCAAATTGCTCACGGAGCGGCTCAGTTCCTTAAGGAACGTCTGTTTGAGGCATCTGATCCGTATCAAGTTCACGTGTGTAATCTGTGTGGACTGATGGCCATAGCCAACACGCGAACGCACACGTACGAGTGTCGAGGCTGCCGCAACAAGACACAGGTAAGCATGAACAATAAGTCATCACAACAAGACACAAGTACACATGATCAATAAGTCATCACAACAAGACAAGTACACATGATCAATAAGTCATCACAACAAGACACAAGTACACATGATCAATAAGTCATCACAACAAGACACAGGTAAACATGATCAATAAGTCATCACAAGACACAGGTAAGCATGATCAATAAGTCATCACAACAAGACACAGGTAAACATGATCAATAAGTCATCACAACAAGACACAAGTACACATGATCAATAAGTCATCACAACAAGACACAGGTAAACATGATCAATAAGTCATCACAACAAGACACAGGTAAACATGTTCAATAAGTCATCACAACAAGACACAGGTAAACATGATCAATAAGTCATCACAACAAGACACATGTACACATGATCAATAAGTCATCACAACAAGACAAGTACACATGATCAATAAGTCATCACAATAAGACACAAGTACACATGATCAATAAGTCATCACAAGACACAAGTAAACATCAATAAGTCATCACAATAAGACAAGTACACATGATCAATAAGTCATCACAATAAGACACAAGTACACATGATCAATAAGTCATCACAAGACACAAGTAAGCATGATCAATAAGTCATCACAACAAGACAAGTACACATGATCAATAAGTCATCACAACAAGATGCAAGTAAACATGATCAATAAGTCATCACAACAAGACAACAGTAAACATGATCAATAAGTCATCACAACAAGACACATGTACACATGATCAATAAGTCATCACAACAAGACAAGTACACATGATCAATAAGTCATCACAATAAGACACAAGTACACATGATCAATAAGTCATCACAAGACAAGTAAACATGATCAATAAGTCATCACAATAAGACACAAGTACACATGATCAATAAGTCATCACAACAAGACACAAGTAAACATGATCAATAAGTCATCACAACAAGACATGTACACATGATCAATAAGTCATCACAACAAGACAAGTGCACATGATCAATAAGTCATCACAATAAGACACAAGTACACATGATCAATAAGTCATCACAATAAGACACAAGTACACATGATCAATAAGTCATCACAACAAGACACAAGTACACATGATCAATAAGTCATCACAATAAGACAAGTACACATGATCAATAAGTCATCACAACAAGACACAAGTACACATGATCAATAGTCATCACAACAAGACACAAGTACACATGATCAATAAGTCATCACAACAAGACACAAGGAAACATGATCAATAAGTCATCACAACAATACACAAGTACACATGATCAATAAGTCATCACAACAAGACACAAGTAAACATCAATAAGTCATCGCAACAATACACAGGTACACATGATCAATAAGTCATCACAACAAGACACAGGTAAGCATGATCAATAAGTCATCACAACAAGACACAGGTAAGCATGATCAATAAGTCATCACAACAAGACAAGTACACATGATCAATAAGTCATCACAATAAGACACAAGTACACATGATCAATAAGTCATCACAACAATACACAGGTACACATGATCAATAAGTCATCACAACAAGACACAAGTACACATGATCAATAAGTCATCACAACAAGACACAAGTACACATGATCAATAAGTCATCACAACAAGACACAAGTACACATGATCAATAAGTCATCACAACAAGACAACAGTAAACATGATCAATAAGTCATCACAACAAGACACATGTACACATGATCAATAAGTCATCACAACAAGACACATGTACACATGATCAATAAGTCATCACAATAAGACACAAGTACACATGATCAATAAGTCATCACAATAAGACACAAGTAAACATGATCAATAAGTCCTCACAACAAGACACAGGTACACATGATCAATAAGTCATCACAACAAGACACAGGTACACATGATCAATAAGTCATCACAACAAGACAAGTACACATGATCAATAAGTCATCACAATAAGACAAGTACACATGATCAATAAGTCATCACAACAAGACACAAGTAAACATGATCAATAAGTCATCACAAGACACAAGTACACATGATCAATAAGTCATCACAACAAGACACAAGTAAACATGAGCAATAAGTCATCACAACAAGACACAAGTACACATGATCAATAAGTCATCACAACAAGACACAAGTACACATGATCAATAAGTCATCACAATAAGACACAAGTACACATGATCAATAAGTCATCACAATAAGACACAAGTACACATGATCAATAAGTCATCACAACAAGACACAAGTAAACATGATCAATAAGTCATCACAACAAGACACAGGTACACACGATCAATAAGTCATCACAACAAGACACAGGTACACACGCTCAATAAATCATCACAACAAGACACAGGTAAACACGATCAATAAGTCATCACAACAAGACACAGGTAAACACGATCAATAAGTCATCACAACAAGACACAAGTAAACATGATCAATAAGTCATCACAACAAGACACAGGTACACATGATCAATAAGTCATCACAACAAGACACATGTAAACATGATCAATAAGTCATCACAACAAGACACAAGTAAACATGATCAATAAGTCATCACAACAAGACACAAGTAAACATGATCAATAAGTCATCACAACAAGACACAAGTAAACATGATCAATAAGTCATCACAACAAGACACAGGTACACATGATCAATAAGTCATCACAACAAGACACAGGTACACATGATCAATAAGTCATCACAACAAGACACAGGTAAACATGATCAATAAGTCATCACAACAAGACAGGTACACATGATCAATAAGTCATCACAACAAGACAGGTACACATGATCAATAAGTCATCACAACAAGACACAGGTACACATGATCAATAAGTCATCACAACAAGACACAAGTAAACATGATCAATAAGTCATCACAACAAGACACAAGTAAACATGATCAAT